>JAUJYS010004886.1:0-11513 GCA_033995665.1 Melogona broelemanni
AGCTGCCATTCCCCATCCCTTCCCTTCCCTGCCCCTCACATATCTCCATAGAGATCCGAGGGTGCAGTAATCCTGTAATGCACTAGGCACTACGGTGATTTATAAAAAAAAATAGAGCTTAGGGACGACAATGAACCCGCGCCAGATCCCTTTGAACCGTTTATGATGGTAACTAATATGACTACTAATTCATTGACTACTGATGCATGACTACTAATACATTAGAGTGATTTTTCGGCTAGAAATTAATTATCGCAATACCCTCAAGTACAGCACTTGTTTAACCGAGAAAAAAAAAATAGTTCTAAACTTTTGATTCCAAAGTTCGAAGATTTAGATCACTCATAGAGTACAACACGCACATGTACATGTGTAAACTATCTATTTTTCTATTGCATTCATCTTTGAAATGGGAAAGTGACGTGCGTCCGGCCTAATGACGTTATTTGCCGCCACGATGTTGATGGCGATAGTGGTATTCATAGGAAATAATTTACGACGAGGGCGAACAATGTTCCCATTCATTTTCATCAAGGTAACGCGAATATTTATTGATCGCTACATGGACCTTAACACTTTTTCTGCCCCACCCTCATACTGTTGGTTGCCGCGTCCTTGTCCATTGCGGTCTTGCACGTATGCAATATAAACCAACGAACTGTATAGCGTAGAAGCTGTGATCCAAAGCGTCCAACTGCCGAAAACTTTAATTAAATGAAACTTTAGATAAGAAAATGGTTAATTAAAACACCCTTTCATCGTTTACTTGAATTAACAGTTCGCACCAATTGTGGTGCATTGCATTTAATCGATTTTTTTTATCCACCTTCAACACTTTAAAATATTGAACTACAACCGTATTACAACCAAGCAATACTTATACAATGGCGTTATAATATATTTCAAAACTTATCTTCATCAACATTAAAGTACACCCGATAGCAGTGAAACTTTTTTATAAGATCCCCGTTCGTGGACTATGTTATGGCTCTGCTCTACCGGGTATGTGTATTTGGCCCATGCACTGGAATTCCCACCCAAACATCCAGTGTGTCTCCTTTTGGCTAAAGACAAACTATAAAGAGCAACGCGCCAAATATAATTGTCTGGCAGCTGCAGAGCTTTTTATGGATGTTCATTTTTTATATGGCTCTATGACTCACCGTACTGTGTGCTGATGTACGTGTTTGTTAAACATGTCTGGGATCGGGTTTTTTTTTTTCTGAAGCTTGTCAACCAACTCGACAAGATCTATCTCCCAGATAGTCGAATCGGTCGGCAGCTCGACTGAAATACGGGGTCGTGTTTGACGCTTGAACATGAGCTATTTGTTATGCTGAGCTCTGAAACGGTATAGGGCGTCGCTGGCGTTATAATAGTTTTTTATTTCTTCAAAATTTATTGGTTGTTTCGTGTCAAATGGCGATGAAATTAGAGACGGTTACTTGTGTCTGAACTAATTTACGACATTATGAATAGAAGGAATTGGGTTTTTTTGTCAGTGAATTTATTCTGTTTGAATGGAGTAGAAATGTTTGGAAGATTTTAATTTAAAGAATGTGATATTTTTTTAAAAAATAATATTCTCAAAAAAAAGTATGTAGGAGTGTGCAAACAATAATGAGACAACACACTCTTAGAATTCTAAATCGCCGAACCAAGCGATTTTTTACTTCAAATATAATATTGTTTGTGGCTCTTATTAAAAAAAAGAACATTGTGAAACAAGTACAGTACGACACGTCATTGCTCAGTCCTTGATCGAGAGATCGACTGTGAATGCGTTGGTCCGGGTTCAATTCCCGAAATTGCCTCACGACTATTCTATCTCGTGACGCTTTTTAAAAATATTATTCGTTCCATTAGAAGTAAAAGAAAATTTTGGATATTTTACAAGATTTTTTTGAAAAGTGTAGCGTAGGCGGGCGACTCCATCACCTCAAAATGTTGCAATGTATACCCGCGAGCAGCCCCGCTGGGATCTGGCAGGGGGGCAATATTATTTTGTCTCACTTACTTTTCCGGTTTCGATGAAGCACTCCTACGTTCCGTCGAATTTGGAACATAGACTACGTGATGCCGCGCCGTTCCCCGTGGAGAAAATTTGCTCCTCTTTAACCGGTGACCTTTTAATTATAGCCGCTCCTCCGCTGCACGAAATTGTTCCCAATAAAACTCGCATGTTATTAACCGACCCCATCTGTGTTCATTGTTCGCTTCTTTATCCATTACGCGCACGTAAGTCGTAGTCGATTACGACGTGCTTTGGCACCACCGGCGATCGAGGCATTAAAAGGCGGCCAAGGAAAACTACCCTTTCGTCCGGGCTTGGCACAGGTCGCCACACAATTACGGATTTTGATTGGCAATCTCGTGGATGGGTTATTGTGATCTTTCCGATGAGCAATACTGCTGTTTTAAATTTGGATTCATTTTGAATTGTTCTTAAGATTTGTTATTGATTACAAACAAAATAAGAGTGTATAAAGAAGAAAGGGTATTTGTTCGTTCCTTTTCGGAAAGAATGTAGTTGCCACAATCTTATTAATTTCTTACGTTTGAAGATGTGCAGAAATAATGTTCAACTGACTGGGTTTGAACTAACAAGTGTAGTTATACGAAACAATGCTGTTTTCGGAAAGGAACCCGTTCCAGTTTCTACACAAGTTAAAATGAGCATGGCCGTTTCTAATTCCTTTTTAAAAAGGAATCTGGAACTTTTTCGTTCCTTCGATTAAAAAGCTATTAGAATGAAATAGAGAGTGGTTTAATGTTTTGAAAAAAAAAAAGTGTAATTACGTTCATGATGACGCCAAATGGACATTTGCGGGGACATGTGCCGATTTGCGGACACAGATAAAAATCATAGGATATTTCTGTTTCATGCTTGTGCGCGTAGAAAATTTTGTAAATTATATTAAACGACGACACAAAAAAATATTAAATGCACATATTACTATAACATTATTTTTAATTAAAATTTTTAAATTTGCCATCCATTTAGCGACTTTCAGAATATTTTTCCTTACGATACCCACCAAATTAACGACAGAATTATTTTTTAAAATAAGGTAATTTTGAATTTACGATTTATTTAACGTTAAGATTAAAAATATTTCTTTCACTTCCGTCAGGCCAGTTTGACTTGTAAGATTTTGATCGGGAAGAGTGTCTGTCGATCTTAATTTGTTTGAATAAAATGGGCAGAAAAAAAGCCCTGTAATAAATCGATTAAATAGTGACAATGTATTTTTGTTAATTTTGCAGGAGGCCAGGCTACCCTTGTCCGGCGGCGCGTCGTTCGAACGCCATCACCGTCCAGATGACGACACGGCGGCCGGCGAGGCCATTGACGTCAGAGACAGCGGACGCGCTAACCGCGGAGGTGGCGCCACCGCCAAACGGACGATCGGGCAGGTCGGTGCCGATGCCGCCGCGACCGAGCCGGTGACGGGATCAAAACACGGCGACACTGCCGCGGCTCTTCCGTCCAACGTGTCCTCGCTGACTGGGCGGTCCACCACTACCACCAGCAGGGTGGTGAGCGCGGCCGAGGCCGAGACGCTGGTGCGGCATCTGGGCGAGCTGGGCATCGTGCCCGCCTGTGATATCGTGGCCAAGGAGGCCGTCAGCGCGGTGAATCGGGCCAAGTCGGTCGGCTGCAAGCGCGAGATCGCGGATATAGTGTGCCAGGCCCGTGAGGGTCGCCTCTATCCCAAGCGTCTGCCCAGGAGTTGTCCCAGTAAAGGTATAACTACCCCCATATATCATACTTGTGAATATATACAACGGTATGTGCAACCCCATGGATAATCGCTTAGATAGTCTTGGCAATTTCTGTCTTCTGGATTTTGTTGCATTTCTGCAAAGCTGATACTCACCAGGGAAAAGCTGATATTCATACGGGGAAGTTAATTTTGATCGTGGAAAATCAGAGAAATATATTCAAAGTTTGCCAATGACAGGAAAAATTCTGAAACAGAAATTATTCGTATAGTAGATATTTGTGTTTTGTTTCATTTCTTAATTCATCGTAACAACTCAATCGCACACATGAAAAAAAATCGCCCTGTGCGCGCTCTTTCTGAGCTTTATGCGCCACTTGCAATTTTTAAAGAAAATGTTTTGTCAATGAATCCAGTACTTTTCTTGTGGGGTAAAATGAGTGTCGGCTATAATTTATTCGAACAAAAGTCAGGGAAACGTTTTATTTTGGGCAGTGACAACTAGGGAAGACATAGTGCACGATGTTCAGATATTGGTGTGGATCCTGTAAATGGTCATTTGGTATATTCGGAAATGTAATTAGGCATCGTTAATTTCGGGTGTTATTTCAATATTATCGAGGACCATACTGTATCAAAATTTGTTTGAGTGTTTTTGTCATTTACCCTCTTCGATTTCTCGTTACTGTAGGTCGACAGCTGGGCGACTATCTCGGTTGTTACGAGGACGACAAGAAGGAACGCCTGTTGAGCGGCCACTTAAATAAATTTGTAAATAATACTCCCCAGCATTGTATAGACATGTGCCTTCAGTCAGGATATCAATTAGCCGGTGTACAGTATGGGTAAGTCATTAGCCAAAATTCTCGGTACAAAAGTCTATATATTAAATGAATCGGTTGGTGGTTCCCCGGATGGGCTCAAGGTCGAACAATGAAATCTCCAAATCCCATGTAAAAAAATCAGCATTTTCCACAATTGCTCAAACGATTAGAGGGGCACAGAATCTCCTGTTGTGATATTTACTTCAGGGATGACAATCAGTGTTTGTCACTAATAAAAATGTATAAAAATGTTTTTTATCTTGCAGAGTGGAGTGTTTTTGTGGAGACGATTATCCAAGTGCCAAATTCCATTTACCCGAAGAAAACTGTGATATTCCCTGCCCCGGCGATGCCACCAAAAGGTGCGGTGGGTTCTACACTGAGAACATCTACCACACCGGCTTGTCCAGTAAGTCACTACCATCCAGATTTATTCTTTTTTAGTGTTTTTATATAATTGAATTTCACAGTCAGTCGTTTCATCGCGAATATTAGTCCTTCTTTGTAGTGTAACGCATTCTACATTGTGAGTGCCATTATTCAATTTCGTCGATTAAATGTTTGTGGTTTCCGTTTTTAGAATCTCCCAAACTGTCGCCATCTCCTTCCCCCAGTCTCTCAGCGAACACTAGCGAAGCCCGGGTCCTGTTCCTGTTGACCCTCAACGGCCGAGCCATACGCCAGGTGCGACGCCTCATCAAGACTTTGTATCACGTGCGCCAGTACTTCTATATCCACGTTGATGCTGTGAGTGTTCCACGCCACCTCTGGTCTACTTTCAATTATATTCACTTCGCAACTACTGATTGTCAACAAAATGAATACAACGTTATGTCAAGCTCACAACAAAAATAAATTAAAATAGGAAGTTAGATCAAATGTTGCATAAACCAAAATTGAATTGTTTGAGGTCAGTTATTTGGCATTAGGCATGATTAATATTATTTCGATTTATGTTTAGCCTTGCCCTTGTCATCAACCATCATATTTAATTATAAACATCTTAAGATGAATATTAGGATGGATATGGCGTGAAAACTTGAGATAAACTACGGTATTGGGAACGCCTTGCTTTTCTTAAGATTCTTTTTTAATTGCAAATTTTTCTTAAAATTGTAAATTTGGATTTTAAATTGAAATTTGAATGACTTTAGCAAAAATATATCCCCTATAGAAACGTAAATAAAAGGTTACCAATTATCGAATTTTATTTTCTATTTCAGAGACAAGAGTACCTGTATCGCGAGCTATTGCCGCTAGAGGCGCAGTTCCCCAACATCCGTCTGTCCCGTTGGCGCTTGTCCACCATTTGGGGTGGCGCCAGTCTGCTCCAGATGATGTTGCATTGCATGGAGGACGTGCTGGCCATTCCCGACTGGCACTGGGATTTCTTCATCAATCTGAGCGAATCGGATTTCCCAATCAAGTACGCACCCAACTTTTGATGATGTTTTCTCTTTGCTATTTTGTTTAATTCTTGGTTTTATGGTGGAGTGTTTTTCCATTAATAAACAAGGAATTAATTTTCAATTTTTTTTCTGTATCAGACGGCACGACGAGCTGATGGGCTTCTTGCAGGCCAACAAAGGAAAGAATTTTCTTAAATCTCACGGCAGAGATACTCAGAGGTTTGTTTGTCAAGTAATTAGTATTAAATTTAAATGCATTTTATTTCGTTAGGTCAAATTTATTTTTATTTTTTTTCTTACTTAAATCACTGTAGTGGATTGCTCAACAAGAGTTTATGCGATACTTTGTAACAATTTTTCCCCCAAAGTACTTCGTTATTTTAATAAACATTTTTACTGTTTTATTTTGTTCACACGTTTTCATTCACCTTCCGTACCGCGTACTTCCTTCCAATTTCTAATGATATAGTAACGTTGTCTTTCAGGTTCATCGTGAAGCAAGGGCTGGACAAGACGTTCTTCGAGTGCGAGGCTCGTATGTGGCGCGTCGGCGACCGTCAACTTCCGCTGGGCATCCGCATCGACGGCGGCAGCGATTGGGTGGCCCTCAGTCAAGACTTCTGTCGCTATCTGGTCAACACGAAGGACGAACTGGTCACAGGACTCAAGGTGGTCTACCAGCACACTCTCCTGCCAGCCGAGGTAACATTAATTTGAATTCATTTGCGCTGTTTTTTGCGTGGCTATTGACTAGCTAGCTACAGAGCATAACCAGAACGCTTTTGTGAGGTGGTCTTATATAATAAAATATATTATATATAGCCAAATAGCATACTACACTGTATAGCGTACTGTGGTTCAAAAGTTCCGCGCATTTGTTTTTGTTACAGTCGTTCTTTCATACCGTCGTGAGAAATAGCGAGTTCTGTGATACATTCGTGGACAATAATTTGCACGTGACCAACTGGAAGCGTAAAGTGGGTTGCCGGTGTCAGTACAAGCACGTCGTCGATTGGTGCGGATGTTCGCCCAACGTGTTCAAGCCGGAAGATTGGCTGCGTATACGGGTAAGACAACCATAGAATCCTCGAAAACATAGTGTGGTTATTTTTTCGTGGAATTAACGGATATTTGGTGGATAACCCGTTTTAGACTGCCGATGCCAAGCCTTTCTACTTCGCCAGGAAATTCGAGCCCATCATCAATCAGGGTATTATCGATCAGCTGGAAACGTGGCTGTACGGACCTCTAGATCCAGGTTCGACATTGCGTTTTTTAATTGAACCGGTCTCCATAGTTTAGTGGAGGACCATTCTGCCATGTGTGCGGCGATTCCGAGTTTTATTCGCCGTATACTGATTCCGCATAGTCTCTTACTTCAGTTGATGTGATTCTGATCACTTAACTTTTAATTTCTCTTAGTGAATTAATATTCGAGGATTTTTGTTTATTTCCACAGCTCTGCCGAGCCTGACGTCCTACTGGCAAAACGAGTTCCACGCGGACGACTCCACGACGTGCGACGACGCCTCCTTCACCGCCTACCACAGCTTCGGCCGGCTGAGCATCAACTTGCTGGACGACCTGGCCAGCCGCTGCAACCTGGTCGTTAGCCAGATCAGGGAGGCTACGCTGTACAACGACAACGACGTCTACAAGGTACGGTTGGCTCACGCACGCCTGAATCAGTGTTCATTTATGAAAATCGTTTAAAACGTTGTGGCCTTGCCCATTAACGAGTCGTCGTCGCCATTGTCGATCATCGCGCACTATCCAGTACTTCATTTACATTAGGTGTGGCAATCTGTTACGCCAAGCCAACGCAAGATTCTTTATCAGACTAATTCGAAAAGGAATTTCTGTGTTCGTTGCCGCACCAAATGAGCGCATGTTAAACTCCTAAAAAAAAGATTCTAAATCAAAACGAATAGGAAAAAATTATTTTAACTTTTCGTTCGTAGTAAACTTATACCAGCGCTCGGGAGGTTACGGCTCTATGTTGCAATTGTGAAACCCAATTGTAGCATCAGTTGCGTGCGAAAACTTATCTTTTTTTACCATCACTACATGTCTGAGGGATGCATTTTCACCAGTACCACGGGATCGGACGAACGAGAATCCGCTTTTGGAAATCTTACCCGGGACTGTCTCACCACTGTACTCATTACATTACATGACCATTTTATTTGTTTGCTTTCCTTAGGGCACGCTCGTTCTTTTTGAGGCGCACATTGACGGTTCTCCGACGGACATAATGGAGCTGGAAACTCAGGTCCAACCGAGGGTCTTCTATCAGCTGCACAAGACGGCGGGACCGGCGGCACGTCTCAAGTCTATCGAGGTAGGAGGGTCATGACTTCTCGTCTCCCCGAACTGTAACTAGATATATTTATTATTATGATTACGAGATGTGAGATTAGTATCTGGAAATCACCGTGAAGGGTGGTCGAATATGCACTGAGGTGGCGGTACAAAATACGGTTTGTCTGGATATTGATCGTAAAAGATCTTCACCTAGGTCAGAAGCCTAGACTAAGCCAAATTCCATACTACCAGGTCACCCCCATCTGGTAAGCCTCCTTTACAAACAGTACTATTTCATATATTCCAACAAATTGCCATAATGCTACTGCTCGGCAATAACCCCGTATAAATCTAAATTTTAAAATTATAAATTAACTGAAATTTTATTCAAGTACGAAAGTACGATTGAAATGAGTATCTTGGATATCGCCCCCTCGTTTTGCTTTTAAAATTAAGGACTACCAGGTTTGGGCCCTGTCCAACATTTTATACGGTAACTGAACGGAATTTTCTCTCTGCTCGTTTATCGAAATTAATTGTTCTGATTCGTTCACGTAGGTGGGCACCCGATACGACCAGAAGGAACAACTGTTCCGCGACTTCGGCCGCGTCGTTGGTCCGTACGCCGAGCCCTGCCTGCTGCACAAGTGGAACGACGGCGAGGCCTTCTCGGCCACCTTCGTGTGGGTCGACCCCACCAACACGGTGGGCGGTTCCTTCGAGGTGAAAGTGGACGCCGGCGTCCAGGTATGTGAACCGTCTTCACTAATTACGAAAAATGCTATTATGATGAGTCCCTGATCAAGAGGATGCGGACGGCAACAATTGATAAGCAATAAGCATAAGATCCCGAAGTACTGGTGAAAATGAGCTCCTCCACAATTGCTCAAGACCTCAAGTGATTATTAGGGTATAGAATGTCTTGTGATATTCACTTCAGTGATAACGATCATTGATCAATAAATAATAATTGGTGTCTGTTTTAGGCTGCGATTGGCTTAAAATGTAAAAACCTTCTCTTGTTTCTCTGTTTCAATCTCCAGATCAACTTCCACAAGCCCGTGTTCCAGCTGCCGTTGCGTCCGGGCGTGTGGACGGTCAAGTTCCTGTACAAATGGGAGCTGATGTCGGTTACCAAGTTCCTGGTTCTCCCGCTTAGCTATCTGAACGGCACGGTGATCACGGCCGAGCAGGCAAGGTGAGTGCTAACCAGTGTGTCATTTGTTCCTTTTACTCGTTATAATTTCAGTAGCCATTTGATGAACTGCTTTTGCCTCTGCCTTTGCTTCTGCAATCTTAACGATTTACTCCGAGCACATTTGTAATTATAATTGAAGTTTTGTAAATAAAAAAGTGCAAAACCACGCCGATTGTAAGGATAACTAGAAATGAGTGAATCGATTTTGGCATCTGTTTGACTAAAACGCATTTTCTCGTGGATGATGACGCAAATTGCGTTTTAGCCGAATAGTTCGCAAAATCAACTCATTCATTTCTAGTTAAATTTTCAATTTGTACCCGCGAGCAGCCCCAGGTGGGGGGCCTATGGCGGGGGTTAAAGTTTCAGCGCTAGAAGAAAAATAGGTGTTTTTCTCCGCAACCTTTATATAGTTTAACAAGACCTTCAGCCCGGATTCGGCCGGGACATTATATAGTTTATTGCCATAGCAACTGCAATTTTACGACCGAATCACACCACAAAACGAAAATTTCCACTTAGTCCACCACTTGTTCCGCTTGTGCGTTAAAACTTTCGCCTAACAATTTATCAGCCAAAATTGTCTAATTAAAAAAGTGAAGCTCGATGCACCCGGGATTCGACATAGTTAAAAATCATACGACGCTGTCTTTTAGATCGTCCGAGATTAATCGTTGAAAGTATTTTGTAAGTTCAATTTACCATATAACGAATTTTCTTTCAGATTGGCTAACGGTGGGCCGACCAAAAAGTACATCGACCACGATTTCGGCAACGTGGAGAAGTTGTTCGGCTATCAGGACAACCGGGTGCTACTGGCGCGGGCGCAGTCCAACGCCCAGAAGACGGGCGCCGCCCTTCACAAGTGGATCGACGGCCTGACCGCCAAGTTCTACACCCTGCAGGACACCTGTTACCTGGACCGCGAGGCCATGACGGATCGCGCCCGCTCCTGCATCCCTGCCGCCCTGGAACCGTGCCACTCCTCGTCGTGGAGCTCCCGATACCCCGATCCCAAGTCAGTCATCACCGGCGTGGACTCAGAGACTGGCCGTCTACGGCGATGAAGAAGCCTCGGCACCGCCGTTCCACTAATGTCGAGAGGCGATCGTTCATTATTTTTCTTCGGTGGACCGTTCCCGAGTGAGTTCTATTATTTTTTTTTTGGTATTGCCGACGACGATAGTCCATTTTTTTCCTCGGGGCCCGACTATACCTTCAAAATAGCAAACTTCAAACTGGTCAAAGTTGGGAAGTCTGCGTGGACGAAGACGTAACTGATCAAACATGGGCCAAAATGGATCAAACACAAAATCGGTCAATCGCCGAATCAGTCAAACACCAAAGTGGCCATAAATGGTCAAAGATAGAAAACGTTTTACTGCAACTTCAAACTGGTCAAAGTCGGGAAGCCTGCGTGGACGAAACTTTAACTGGCCAAAAATACCAAAGTGGCTCCAATGGTCAAAGATAGAAAATGTTTTACTGCAATCATTCACCGCTGGTGAATGATTGCAGATGAAAACATAACTATTTTGTTATTAGCTATTCTGTGTATGGCTGTTTTCGTTTTTAGCCTTTTCCATCAGTGGATCACTCCACCGTTGACCGATTTCGATGTTACGTTTTCCCTTATGCATGGCCGCTTTGGTGTTTGACATTTTACACCTTTGTCCACTGCTACAAATGACCGATTTGAAAATTGGTATTTTAAAAGAAAGACCGTGACCCGAACCGATGCAACATATATTGATCGAGTATAAATAGGAAAAGCCTGCATCGATAATTTGAAAACATTAGGTCATTCGCTTCGTGGCATCGAATGTCTACGAATTAAACAAAACGCAAGATTTTTCAGGGTTACAAAATGACTACGATTTTGAATCAGGCGGATCTGTATGTATCTGCCGTGTTTTTTTTAATTTAGATTGTAGGCATTAAAAGGTTAGCTTGCGGCTTCTAAGCTAACGTGCAATGCACCACTTAAGCCAGTATTTCACTAGGCGAATAATTGCGGCGAATGCAGCTGAAGCGCGCCAATTGCAGCAGCACG
>JAUJYS010004887.1:0-11513 GCA_033995665.1 Melogona broelemanni
CTCGTCTCAGTTCGGCGATTGATTTTATTTATGCGTCTTGTGTCATCTATGTTTCTACGCATACATAAGTTTGGATTCTATTTGGGCTTACCTGTCGAAAGTTAATTTTGCCATTTTCGCGCATGAAGTTCTTGAGGAAATGGCTGCACCGCTCTTTCCCGCGCACTGTGCAGCGCCCGGGGCTCTTCAAAGCGCAGCGTAAACGTCGACCTAATCCTTCCGAACTTCCGAAGAATATTTTTTTTTTATAAATCATTGTAGTGCTAATTACTTTAGGATTTCTACCCCTCGTGTCGCTATGGCGGTATGTGAGGGGCAGGGAAGGAAAAATTCAACTGAGTCGTCGAACCATATTTTCGCACCTGAAGATCCTTGGAAACGGAAATCCTATTTTTCGTCGTTTTTCGTGAGCTACTCAAATCGCCTACTATTGTATATTATGAATAAATCTGGGGGCAAACAAACTGTTGCCACAAAAAGAACATCAGGATTTTCATTTATTGAAAAGTCATAGTTAATCAGAGTAATATTCGTTTCTACAGTGCAGTCTGTATAACGAGAGGGACGAGGTCCAGTACAGCGCCGGGAAAGAGACGAACTGAGTTTTGACAAAACTCTCAGAATAAAACCGTAAGCGAGGAGGGACTAGGCCTCCTCGATATTATACAAGGGACTAGGCCTAAGTGGCATTGCACTAACGTAAATAACCCACTAATAATTAGTCTGTATAACCTAGCTCGACTCCCTAGATCTACGTTAGTAGGAACCTATTCCTAGGAACCATTTCCTTTTTTGAGGAACGAGCCGAATGTTATTAGCTCGATCATCACCAAATAGGTGGCGCTCAATTAATTACAAGCATTTTTCACCACATCGAATTACCCCAGTCTCCCCCTGCAACCGATAGAACGACCGATATGAAGATGAATCAGCTCGATCATCCACTATTTCTGTGGGTCAACCCATTCACCTCCCTCAAACGACAGATTATGTGACGTAATGACGCCCCGAGACATTGGGTCACTATTTAATGGTGGACCTCCGTCTCGGACGCCGCAACAGCAGACGCACAATATATACGGAACTCAGACATGAGAATTTTAATTATGTTTGCCGTGCACCGCTTCAATTTACTGGGCGTCGTGTTTAGGAGCGTAAATTGAATGCGAAAAATGGGTACGTATATTACTCCAACATTACAGGTGCCCAACGCGGCCGAATAAATCGTCTGTACCGAGTGTTTCCTCTCGTCCAGGGACGCTACCCACCGAATTTCGGAACCGACTCACGTATTACAAATTCCGTGGCTGCAGGCCAGTCGCCAGTAGGCGGCAACCCTGTCGCTATATCGTGTCTACTGGCCACCTCGATTAATAACTGGGTGGCACTGTCCGGGTCTGCCCCCCCCCCACCCCCAAGTGAGGGTGTCAATTTTGGATTTGATTTAATTTACATTTTTTAACGACCTTAGGAAATCCCTTAGTGACGTTTTTTTTTTTTTTTTTTACTTTATTGACATGCAATGTATAAAACAGAATAAATTAATATAACCCATTCGGTATTGCAACCGACTGCGGCGCGGGCAGTCCCCGGTTCAGTTCCCGGCGCAGGCTCTCGTCTATTCGATCTGGGGCACTGGTGAAAATGTGCCCCTCAGACGTTGCCTAAGCCACACGAGGAGTACAGAATCACCTGGTGTGATATTCACCATAGTTATCAGGGAAAAAAATATATATTCCTGTATATACCGGTATTGTTACATTGGTTGATCTACGCTGCGGTGCGGTTTCGCGTTAAATTAATTGTTTTCTTCGGAAAATATTTATTCAGTCGTACGAAACCACCTCCCCATACCCTTTTCTCGGTGAGCAAATACATCATAGAACTGAGAACATACTGAGAACGCCACCAAGTGATAGCCATTGGCTGGCACTTCTGTATGACAACCACAAACTTCAACTGCCAATTTAAAAAAAGTAAAAAACAATGACCGACATGAAATCCCGAAAATTTGCCATTGCCATTATAAATATCTTCACGCATCCATTTTAAGTACACAGTTAGTACACAAGTTAGGTACACCGACACCATATTTTTTTGTATCATTCCTAATTGAATGCGACAAAGGTCATCGGTCAACAGCACGAATCGTTTTTCCGAGTTACCTGCGACAGAACACCACCCTCACCAGAGTTCACCTGGTACTAACGTCCCCACCCGCCATTGCAAATGCGTTTGACAACCCGTTCCCCATGTCCCATATGGCAGCGTCAACCATTTAACACCCGGCAGGCACGCAAGACCGCCTGTCTGCAGGTCAAAGGGGGCCTCGCGCGCCAGACAGGTCAAACGCAACCCTATATGCGGCCGAGCCAAAAAGATTGCACGGTCTCGAGTGCCGCAGTGGTATTCGTTAATGTTGAGACTCGTCAGTAAAAGATATGGCTTCCTTGCGTTGAGCCTCATTGTTTACAGGTAGCGCCCCTGTTTGCAGTGCCGGATGGCATAGTGGTTTGCGTGTTCGCATTCTATGCCAGAGACTCGACCCAGAACTCCGGAATTTCTCAAAGAATAATAAATTCGTACTCACGCATTCCTTCAGAATGGAAGTAATGCCGTGGAACCAGTGCCTGTACATTGATTGTCAGGCTCATGCGATTGTGACGTTAAAAATCCCTACATAGGTCAGAAGCGTACCCTAGACCAAATTATCTGGTCGCTCATTGATTGGTTGTAAATATAGTAGTAAGCAGTTAAAATAGCAGTTGGCTAGCAGTGGCAAAAATAGGACATCTTCGTCCTTGACTGGTCATTTAACCCAAACTTTAAACACACCCCGGGGCTTCTTGCGAGTACACATTATGATTACAATTGAAATTATAATAATTATAGTGCAAATATATACTGTATATAGTATATGTATATATGTCAGTCGTACAGGACTCATTTTTAATGCAAGATGATGTGAAACTCATCGAAAATACTAACACGTACGGATTAAAAATAACTAGAATAAATTTTTTTAAATGCCAGACATGCGAAGAGGCCCGAGGAGCAACCCGATCTATGTATCGGCGTTAACTATTACGTTTTTTTTTTCTTCTAAATTTTGAGTCATGGAAGCCCATTCATTCACATTGCGAGCCGACTCTTCCACGGAAAAATCTAGTTTTTCCGCCTAACCACTTACAACACACTTTTTTTTATATTTTTTTAAATCATTATTTCTAAACTACCATTATATACGTAGTTAACAGACACCGAGTAAAAATACGGCATCGTTACGAACAAGTCGCCGCCTAATTTTAATAGATCAAGCTTAATACGCACGCACACGACACACACACATGAATTTCTATAATTTAGAGCAACTGTCGGCCTCGTCCTTGAGAGAGGAGAGCGTTCCATTCTGTTAATGAATTTAAATCGTCGAATTATTCCCTCAAAATTTCTGAACGAAAAATACCACGCCGGCTAGCCGGTGCATGGGGACAGCCCAGGTTAAACAAACAAAAAAAAAACACGGGCGATGCGCTTCAACATTAGACGGCGCTCATGTCCTCGTCTTTCGACAAGCCCGGTTCACCGTCAGGAGCGTTAGTATCGATTTGAGAGCGATCTACTGCAATAGCACGACTCCCGCAATAATACGCCACCAGAGGGCGCAGATAACGGTCACACACCGAGGGCATATATTTCACCAAATGGGAGGAAGTGGGCATCCAGAGGTTACTTTAAATGGACAACTTTCAATTAATCGCGCTCTCCCATCGAACCCGGGGACCATCGAACCCATCTAACCCGGGACCACCCGCTCAGTAGAATGTGACCATACCCACTGAGCCACTGGGGGCAGAGTATAACATTCAGTGTTCAAGAACTCTGGTATGACAATATTTGGAATACCAAATACGAGTTAGTCAATGTATAAACGCACCGGGATAAAGCTCGCTTGTTTTTCTACTTGTCCATTTCGCCTTGACTACCTCGGCATTATCTATTTCGGCTACACTAGACCTGTACCTCTCTAAACACGGATTGACGTCACATGGTCGCCTTTTGCGTCGTCGCACTCGAGCCTACTAATGTGCAAGGACGGAGATGGCGATTTAAAATATAAAAAAATTCGTCCGCCCGAATTTCGCAGACAGTGTTCAAAGCACGCTGTAAATAATTGATATCGAAAAGATGGTTGGTAGAAGACATGAACGAAAAAAAAAAAAAACACCGCCTAGTCTAGAGAAATGGTCAAGCTCTTCGATAATTAATAAAATAATAACAGTTGAGCGGTGCATTCGGCCAACCACTGCGGGCAGCAACGCGCATAGAAACGAGATATATTTTCTTTTCTTTCTTTTTTTTTTTCTTCTTTTCGAAAATAAAATTTATCGGGCGAATAAATAAAAAAGCGCATAGATAGAAATCCGAAAGCTAATTATACGGAATTAAAAAAATGCCTAATTATTATTGGCTGGGTGGATTGTGTTTCGGGGATTTTTTTTTGGTAGGGGGGGGGGCGAAGGAAGGCGGCGTCGGCGGCGAGTTTTGCCGTATGTCGCCGGAACGCGAAAATTTGCGCGAACTTTTTGCGTACTACAGATAATAGGCGCTCGCCAGGTAGACAGTGAAAATTAACTGCCGCTCTCCAAACCCTCCATCATTTTCACAAATTGAAATTGAACACGCGAGGTTTCCATACAACAGACAAGCCACGCTGAGACCTCTACCGGCCAGTCTGCAGACAAACCCCCCCCCCTCAATTGAAAGGCATCGTTATTGATCGCGCAGGTACACTACGGGCGTAGACCGACGTGCGGAATATTTGTACAACCGAGGTGTAAGCACAGGGTTACTGTACCAGCGATCGCGGGTTCAATTCCAAACGACACCTCCAAAATTGTTACGCGAGCTTTTCTTCGGAAATGGAAGTGAAGCCTGTGACCAGTGAATGTACGATGTCAGGTGCACGTTAACGATCCCTACCTAAGTATGAAGCATAGTCTAAGAAAAAATACCAGATCGCCCACTGGGGGCTTGATACCAAAAAAAACAAAAAAACGCTGACCAATTAAAAAAAAGGTTTTGCGTTCATGGCATCAAAACAATCAGGACAACCCTGAGCTTCCATTAGGGAGTCCAGAGCTTATGGGTGGATCCTGCAGCCTGGCTATTCCAGCTGCATCCCCCTTCCCTTCCCTGCCCCTCACATATCTCCAAAGAGACACAAAGGTGCAGTATTCCTGTAGTGCACTAAGCGCTACGGTGAATTAAAAAAAAAAAATATGCCGATCATCAATCTGGACGTTGTATGGCTAGCTTGCTTTGTTGTGGTGTCGACTGTGTCGATGACTAACGAGCCTTTGTTCAAATATCGGCAAACGCTCGCTTGAGCTCATGTGACCAGGATGGCCTCTTCTAATCCCGAGTCATTGGATTCTCCGTTGAAGCCTTTGACATACGTTTCCGAATGACGCCAAAATATATTGAATGCCCTTTGGGAGTTGAGCGCCTGGGACAAACAAACTTGTTCGATCTTTCACACTCTCTTCGCAGTCTCGTGTTGCTAATAGCGTCACGCGATTGCGCGAATGCGAAACGGTTGAGCAATAATTAATATCCAGACTCGGCAATAACAGGCGGATTCTACGGAGATGTTGCCGTCACTTATTTTTCGTCGCGTGCAGTTTATGGCCCCCCGAAATAAAAGCGTAGAACTCGGAACGCTCTCGCAATCGAATTTGTGGCAGGCAATTACCAAACTGCTCTAGACTGGAAGTTTGTCGGCTCAATAAATTTCGAAATTGAGCTGTCAGAAAGTCGCTTTTGTTATTTTGATTTTTTTAATGACATTGAAAGAAGATGGAAGGTCATGGGGGGTTCTGGGGGAATGATGAGTTTCGCCACCTAGTCGCTCTGAATATAAAAAATATGGTGGCGATTAATTTTGGCGAATTAAATTTATCTAATTTTGATGTGTGTGTGTAAACGTAATCAGTGTGTTTTTTTTAATTGCGTCGCTTTCTTTCAAAGGTCAGGAAGAGTCACTCGAAAAGACGGCTACACACGGCTCCTAACTAATAACTTTTAATTACGTTATTTCAAAGGTGCCACCAAATCAGAGGTGCCGGACAGCGTGCAGGCCACCACGGCCACCAACTCCATGAACACCAGCATCATCGACCGGAACCAAGAGGTGGGCGACGATTCGGGTAAGATCGCCTGGATTGTCATCGCGGTGCTCGGCGGACTGGTCGTCATCATAGCAGTGGTGAGTACGGGGATGATGCATGTACGATTTGACGTATTATGATACGTTTATGCTCGTGGGTACGAGGTTGGAATCTGAAATCTTGTTCAGACTTACGTGCGTTTTTGATTAGCGACATATTACGGCAAACAAAAGTTAACGCCCCAAAAAATATATATGGAAGACAATGAAAAGTAAGTGAATATTTAAAGGGACGGGAGATTGGTCTTAATGGGTAATAATTAAAGTCCGGGAATACTTACAACCTCGTTTCCCAAACTGTGCTCCGCGGAACCCTTGGGGCTCCGCGAGCATTTCCCATGGACTCCGCGGCCACTCCTTGAGGCCATTAACTTGTTGTATCCGAACGCCATTAACTTGCATTAAATGGGACTACGCCATGAAAATGAAAATCCCACTGAAATTGGCTCTAAAAAGGGCTTTGAGAGTTAAAAAGTTTGGGAAACCCTGCTTTACAAGATTACCGTGACCTTCAAACTCCCCAAAATGTGTACCCGACAACGTATCACGACTTACCATACGTTGCCCCTTTTTTATAAAATAACGAAATTAATTTTGCCAGCGAAACTAACCGAAAATACGAAAAGTGTTAAGAGGTTTGATAGATTTTTATCCCAACCTATTTATGACAATGCTAATAAATGTTACATTCATGGCGTTATCTATTCCACCTATTTCCCAGAACGTTGTTCGATCCAATTTACGTGCAACTTGACAGATAATGTGTACGGGAAATCTGTGCACAGAATTCGACGTTTTTTGCTGCTGTTGTTGACATGACTAGATTGCTATCAGATTGGCTAATTATTTATGTCTGTTTTTTGTATTTATTTTTTTTTTTGGGGAAACTTAGATCGCTTTCTTCGTGTACAAGCAATACGTGAGACGTAACGTCAAAAGTATGAACTTTGATAATCCCGTGTACCGAAAGACGACGGAGGACCAGTTCAGTTTAGAGAAGAACCAATACCAACCCGCTAGGTCCTACCCAGCGGTAAGTGAAGTATGTATTCGAGCTTTTTTTTTATTATTTCTTTTGGTTGACTTTTGTTTTATTTGGCTGCAATTTTGGTGTCTGGCTCTCGCTGTGTTGTCGTTAATGATTTTTTGCACGAGTGTTGGGTTTTTTGCCGTTATTAATTTTTTTTTTAACGCGCCCCCTCGCGTGTAGTGATTGAGTGGGACAATATTTTTAGATACGAATACAATGATGCCTTCGGTACAATTGGCTAAATTAAAATTAATTTTAGTAAATAGGTAAAAATTGTTTGTTTTTTAGACCAACTTCTTTTTATTGATTATTCTATTTATTAAAAATGTTTAAGTCGCTATCCTGCATGTGGATTTGGCACGTTTTTACAGTGTGCTCTACTAATATATAATCTATCTCTACACCGGTAGTTTCAATTATAATTGTTCCCGTCTTCGTATTAATTATTATTCACATTAACTGCCTTGTTAATCGTAATTATCTGCGACAGTTTAATGTTAGTTTGTCCGGAGTTGGGTCCTCTTTAATTGTTTTGGTTTTATTAGTCGACTATTTCGATTTATTTATTTTTTTCCTCCCGCTCTTTTACCACGATCTCTTTCCAGACGTTAGAACCGCTGAACAACCCCGGCACCAACGAGTTTGTATAACGACTAGAGACCATTTTTTTTCTGCGGAGGAACTTGTACAAAATTAGCAGGTGTGTTTGTGTGTGCTGCGTGTGTACGTGGAATGACGGAAGCTACGAAGCTCGCGACATCATTTTTATGGGATGGGGAAATGGAGCGCCACTCCCGATTTCGGGGATGGTGCGCCGGCAGCTGGCCCCTCTCGTTCAACGAGACGCTACCACCTGAACAACATCAACAAAAAAAAAACGCGTCAGGATACGCCCGTTCACGCCGCGCATGACCCTGCCCCCCACCGGCACGTCCGGCCATCAACGCTTGTTTTTTTGGAAGAAAGGAGAGATGTGGTCACGTGAAAGATTTCAGAAACAAATCATCCAATCATCCTATTGTTATTCTTATTACTACTACTACTATTGCTACTAAGTCTTACTACCACCACAACCGATCCACACATCTCCGGGGTCGCCATTTTCCCTCCCACCCCCTATTCGGACAAAATCATGAAATGTGGACTTACTACTACACTGCGGGCTCCTCAAATACGAAGATCACGAAAATCAGATGTCGGACGACGTTACCAAATGCTGAACGCGCTCGCCCATTTACGTGGGTGTGATTTGATTTTCCTGCCCGACGTATTTGAATTAGCGAACTCGATGAGGATAAAAAAAAATTGGCGACCGTTCTTTGGATCGGCTGGGATCGTATTCGCGTCGTGTTAACATTCGGAGAAGAAAAAAAAAAGTGAACAAGTGTTATCTGGTCCTTCCGCCGTTGATATCTCAAAAAACAAAAAACAAAAAAAAAGACCACCACACGGAAGGACCTCTTGTACATAGTATATAAATATAAATACAAATATATATAAACTATAAATAAAATAGACTCGGCTATATCTACATGGTCACACGTTCGTGTATGTATTAATAGCCTTGCCTATTGAAATTCCCCTCTTACCCAACCCAACCAGGTAATCTGCTCATTCTTTTTAAAATACCCTCATATAGCCCCTTCCCTCATCCCCACAGTTGACCTTTAAAAGATCCACTGACATCCCCGTTCATAAAATCGCGAACATCTATGGCCACCAATTTTGGTCACATTATTAAAACTTGGCTTGGACAGGAGTTTGTGTGTATCTCATCCAATTCCCCTGACCTGACCATCTGTCGCCTCTCCCATCCTTTTTGCCACCACTTATTTAATTGTACAGATATTTTTGTTATCGAGGTCTTTGATCGGACGGTTGTTGCTACCCGTGTCCCCCACTACCACCGCCATACCCCAATCTCCAGAAACTCAAATGACGAAAACCGAATAAGTTCCAAAACTATCGATTAACGTTTAAATATTGGTTTAAATAATACTGTAGTTAGCTTGTGATTT
Source organism: Melogona broelemanni (assembly GCA_033995665.1). Classification (NCBI taxonomy): domain Eukaryota; kingdom Metazoa; phylum Arthropoda; class Diplopoda; order Chordeumatida; family Chordeumatidae; genus Melogona; species Melogona broelemanni. The sequence goes on from JAUJYS010004887.1 coordinate 9,278, forward strand.
GCTTGTTAAGGATTTTCGGTTCTCCGTACTAGAAGTTGTAAGCGATCTGCTTTACGGGTTTTTTTTTTGACTGTGTTAGTGGAAGCATTTCCTAACGCCCCATTGCAATAGTGTAAGGAAAATAGGGTGGTCATGGCAGCAGTAGTTCAGAATGTTTTTTTCGCCGAAACTTGTGTCCGATTGCCAAATGCCGAAGGGATTAGACTAATTTCCCGTTAATTCTGACGTCTCCATTATGAGGATAATCTTGCCTGCGAGATAATCCCCATAGTATGTGCTTGATAAATGAGCAGCTGGACAAGTGTTGTCGCGAGTCGTTCACCTACCGGTTTATTTTTTTTTAAACCAAGCTGGATTATTTATTACAGTAGCTATTGATCTAGTGTAATTCGAAATATGTGGCAAGAAGATACTCGCATGTAATAGATTTAACTATGTGATGATCATGTAAGCGCATTTCTTAACACCCCCATCCCTTCCACCAACCTCCCACAAACTTCTAGGTTTAGCGATAATTTGAAATGCAGCAGTATTGCAATTTATTTAAAGCCAATTTTTAATAAATATTTATATTTATTGCACATCTTGGTCAAACGTTTCGTTGTTTTGCCTTTTCATTACTGATGGGACAGTAGTTAAAATCCAAGAAAATGTGATAATACAAAAGTCTCAACTCTCGTCTTAATACACTAGTATTTACGAGCATTACATCATGTTAAAATAACACAGTTTCGAACGTGAATTTTAATAGAAATGTAACTAGACGTATGTTAATTGGACATTCGTATATTAAAATCCTGTTCAAATTTAAAGTTTCTCTTGGTATGAATTGTCTTATTTATTAATATTTATTAGGAACACTGAATTATCGAAAAGAAAGTCGTTGGTATGCAGTTGCAGCAGCATTTCAAATATCTCTTTATTTTTTTATGTCTGATCATTCGTGTATATATTATAAACTACTAACGGCCCACTAAGATTATCGCGTCATGTTTATTTTTTACCAACCAAATGCTACTTTGGCGAAATGATCCATGCGTCATGTGTTTTTTGCAATGACGTCTTGACAGAAACCATTTCATAAATTTAAGTTCGTAAATTGTTTCAGCCGATTTAATGTAGTCTTTTGGTGAGATATTTTGCCTTCCAGCATTTATTGGGTGTGTGGTTGGTGTATATCACGTAACGCAGTTTTTTGTCCACAATCTTGGAATTTCTGTTTAGATCATCATGGTACTAGCAAATATTTGATATTTAAAAACCTTTTCAACAGATAAAACATATTTTGCTCAATTTTTTTTAATGCGTGTATGTATCCACATCAAGTTTTAAAACAAGTATTAATGCTGGGCATTTTCGTGTGATGAAAATAATCAGTCGAGAATCATGAAATTTAAATTGTTTCTTTTAATACACGATTAAATGTTTGTTATTATTTGTTAAGTTTAATCGCAATTTGTGTGCTTTTATAAAATGTACATGTTACAAGCAAGCAAAGCAGTTTTAAACGGTTCAAGTAAATTCGATGCAATGATTTAAAATATTCGTCTTGCCTTCCTGCAGAATTCGTTAAAACCCACTCGATCTGAATTTTGCAGTATTGTTTCCTATATTCGATCGATATTTAATTAAATCGAGGCATGGCAAACAACTGGTGCATTTTTATTTAGCCAAAAATAATTATTCAGATTCAATTTCCCCCATACTGTTGTAAAGAATCTCATGATGTCTCATGATACATAACTAGAATCAAACTTGCCTTTTTTTCTTCAATTATTGGTGTGAAAAGCCACCTATTTTTTCTCAAGTTTTGCTATCCAAAACTATGTCATATGAACCAACTGAAGACTCAGTTATCGAGGCCATGCCACCATCATATCCTGTCCAAATTGTGAGGATTTCAATAAATAGAATTCGTGTTGTGTAATTTATTTTTCCTAAATCTTTTTTCATTCTGTTTCAACCAATCTAGTTAGTATTGTCTCGTAAATATACCCATTTTTTATATGATCCCGTTTGATTTTCCGACTATTTTCAGAAACTTGTCTTGATTAATTAATAGTTGAGTTAGGACATCTACGAAACAAAACGAGAAGGACAAGGTCCGGTACAGCGCCGGAAAAGAGACGAACAAAGTTTTGGCAAAACTCTCAGAATAAAACAGTAAAAAATACATCATTAACAACAAAGGTGTTGTTTTGTGTCTTTGTTGTTAATGAGGTATTTTTTACTGTTT
>JAUJYS010004888.1:0-11513 GCA_033995665.1 Melogona broelemanni
ACCGAAATAAACCACGAGTATCTCCAAAAAGTTGCTGATTTTATCCTTCATGGTCATGGATTTCCTACTCTACATATCGTTTGAGCTTAATTTGTGAACGTAAACTTTTTAACATTTTTATACTAATTAGAAACATAAATCTTAATTAGGTAATTGTATTGTAAAAAAATATGCTTGTAATGTGAAACATAAATGAGCATAATTTTTTTAATTAGATTTTGTGGATTTCAGTAGCCATTCAGCATGCGGTTTAAAACTTTTGTATACGCACAAATTGCACGTAGGATTTGGTTTTGTCGTTTATTATTACTCAGTCACCCTGTATATAAAAACAAGTTGAGTCATTCGTTCATTTTGACATGCAAACTAGACCTTGGAAAACACCTGAAGTAACGTACATGTGCTACAAGGTCGTCGTACATGTGATATAAACAAATGCGCGGCAACAATAGCTGTCAAAAAGGCACCAGCATTTCGTAATGGGACTCCACTCCTACACCTTATGAAATATTTTTTTTATTTTTTATTTTTAATTAGTTAGCAGTCTCCTTGATTCTCTCAAATATAAGAATTCAGGGTTTTTTGAGCGAAGATTCACGCTTAAATACGCTTCATGGATCCAGTGTTTATATGGACCAAATTGAAACACATAATTTATCGTTTCCCCTGCTAGTGGCTTAAATTTTAAGTGCGATGTACCATTGCTGTTGTTTGTTTCGCTAGTACGAGCTGCATGTCTAGCGGTATTTCATTTTGTATTTCAACTTCTACTTACATTTCAAGAAAAAATAAACCTGGCAGAATTTTCCACGGATAACATACGGGCTATACTAATTGGGGTAAATACATTATCCTGATAAGCTTAGTCCTGGTCAGGAAAAAGGTTGCGGTCACTGTTGTAATTTAGCATAACCTATTAAGTTAATAAGCTAAATAACCGACGCCACATTATTTTGTTATCGTATTTTCGTAAGTGCGTTCGATGTAGGATCTGCCCAAGTATCAAATAATTTTTCCGAATTAAAAATATAATCCGTGACCACTGACCACAACGAGAAATGATAAGCAGCAACCGACGGACTAGCACGTAAAAAACCGTGGATCACTTGCTTTTCCGTGTTATTCCTTCGGTTGCTGCTAATCCTTCCTCGTCGTGGTCACGGATATATATTTTTTCTTCGGAAAACTTCATTTCAATTTTACTTCTTCACATTCCCTTCATGGCCGTTCCGCCCCTCCCCCCCCCCCTCTCAATACAAATACGTATAACCACCTTACTGTAGCTCCTTTGGATGAAATGCAGACATGCCATTTTGCATCAATGCAATCTCCGGGTAGTATGGCAGGGCGAGGGCATTGTGAGTTTGGCACAAAGACAAGGGAGGGAATAAATTGCGAGGCTCTCGAGTGGCAGATGAGACAAACATCTTCGCACCATATCACCGCTGGTGTGTGGAGGAGGTCCAATGGCATTGACGGTTAGCGGGACGTTTTATCGCCTTAGCGCGCGGCCTATAAAGGTGCCACTTTGTGGGGTGTGGGTGTGATGGTTATGGGGAGGGAGAGACAAAAAAAAAGCAATTTCGGAGGTGTAACCATTACATTTTGGAGAGCGAGCATTTGTGTTCTTATTTGGGATGGCTGCCAACTTATTGTTGTCATGACAACGTCATTGCCTGAAATATGGTTATGCGATATGTGCAATTCATTATTGAGCGCTGTTAAAGGGGAGGGCGAGTCAAAAGTTCTTGCGCGTGTCCATCATTCTGGGACGTAAATTGAAACGATTGAAAGACCATCTCTGAAGGAGTCTAGCTCAGTGTATCGGGATAGTATTTTGCTTTTGCCTATGAGAAATTATTATTGATTTTGCGAATGGCATAGAGAAGGAGGCTACGAGATTACGAAGATGTAATCTAGAAATAAAATCGTGGATGAATTTGAACCAGATATTAATTATCAAATGAAATTCTAGAGAGGCGTCCGAACTTATAAAATGTAGACATTGAAATATAATTCGTCCAAATAATTCCATTTGAATTATGATTATGGTATAAGCGTGTCAGTAAAAGCGATGTGGTTTATGATTCTGTAACTGTATCTGTAGCCACTGGATCCTTCAGAATCGAGTAGTGTGCCCAATTTGCACGACGAGATTGATAGCTTCGAGGTCATCTCTGATGGCGATCAGACATTGTTTATTGATAGAAAGCAGCTTGGTAAGAAACACTATAGCTTTTGGCACGTATCGTTACTGATAAATGTTACGCGACGTGTGACAACTTATTTTAATCGCGAAAACATTTCGGTCGCTCCTGAATTTCCCGACGGGAATGACGGGTTGTCATAATCTCCGTTTGACTACCACACCCGTTAATCAGAAAATCCTGTGAATTTTTTTTTTCCCTCGCGGCGACAGCAATTTCTTCCAAACATCTTCAATTGGTTGGGATTGGGCAAAATAGCATTTCGTCTAGTATTCACAACACGGACTTTTTGTCGCAGGCGCGTAAAAGCGAATAAAATGAGGTATTTTTAAAATGGATACTTTTGTCTATTTTTTTTAAAGATTTTTTTTTTCCTTCGGCCTTCCTGTTGTTCCCTCGTAATTTGCTAGATGACCAGGCTCCCCCTGTCTACGTGAAAGGGGGTAACCAGTTTCGAATTGTATAAACGTTTCATGCAAGAGTGCGTGCGACAACTACGACGCGCCCGCGTTGCTAAACCTATTATGCTCACCTCGCGCCGTCACGCCGTTCGAAGTTTCCACTTAATATATTGAATTACGCGAATCTTATTTCTTTTTTGGTGCAAAAATAAATTGCAAATTTTTGTGGTAACCTTTGCCCCCGAACTCTTCGTGCGTGACGAATCGGTCTCGCCTTTGGCACTGTATCTGATCAACTCAAGATTAACCAGAACAGGTGGTGTAATTTTTTTTTATCGAGGTTTGAGTTTGCCGGTATAAGTTAAGTTATTCCTTCGCCTATATTCAGGGTTGTCTTGTTCTTAAAAATTATATTCATACGGCTCAGTTTTCGTTTCGAGGTTTTCTCCCGTTATGTTAAACAGTGCTGCTAACTACTTATTTTTGAACGTCGTATTTATTGTGATCTTTATAAGAATTTGAGAAATACCATAAATTTGTCTGAATGGCGGTGAAATTGCTTCCGGTTATTTGAATCGTTGCAGACCGTTAGCAACATTACGACTCAGTTATTCGCGTACTTTGCACAGTCCCTAGTGTCAAGATGGCGTAATGGCAATGGACATTCAAAGATGGTATTATCTACACTTTGTATGATGATGCTTTTTGTCCAAACCGTCCTTTCGACTGCAAGCACAAGAATGCCGCATTCGAATGAAAAAGTGAAACATTGACTGGAGGCTTCTCCTTTTTTCCTCTCCGTCAAACAGTTTCGTAATATTCTCAGAAATTGCCGATTTTTTATGGTCTTGGTTGCTTCTGCATTTTATCCGAAATATAAGGTGAAAGGAAAAGTTTCGGTCGGGTTCATTTCCGATGGTATCAGCTTCCCCCTGGTGAGAGAGACGTGGCCACTATAGCCAAACGGCGCTGCCGGAACCATAAAGTCAGTGGGAAAAGAAAATCAATATGATTTTTTTTTTCTTTTCAATTTAACGAAAGTGTTGCCAGCTCGTATGTATTACTACGTGCCTAGCCGATGCAACTGCATTGCCGGTTTGGCGCAACCGTCGTTCGGCTTCGCGGATGCCCAACCGAATATACATGTACTGTGCATTCATAATCGATTTTGGCGTTCAATGTTGTCTATTGACATTTGCGACTTGATGTTTGGCGAGATGTTCGATACGTGACACGTGCACCATGGTCCATGTATCGCAAATTGGGTGGCATTTAAAAAAATATATATATTTAGGCATTGTAACACACCATATTTGCAATCTGATAGATAGTTGCACCAATTTTTATTAAAAATTTAATAATTTAGTTTAATAATTAAATATTATTATACAATTTCAATCCATGTATCCATTAAAATCTAGATGTCCTCAGACATTTTCATGGTATCTCTAGTCAGTTGTGCTATTCACCTTAGGGATTAAAAAAAGTAGTTTTTTTTTTTTTTTTTTTAAAAATAGTACTTTTCTTTCGAAAAAGGAACTCGTTCCTCCATAAAAGGAAAGGGCTTAGGATGTTCCTCGTTCCTGTGCCAAAGGAACGAGGACGTTCCTATGTTCTTCGATTTAGAAATAAACTAACAAAAATTGAGTTCGGTGTGGCAGTTATTTTTTTTTTTTTTAAACGCAATCTTTAAACTATTTGGATAACAAACAATTGTCATTATATTGCCTAAGAGTCTTGCTAACTCCAAAAAAACGTTCCTCAGAAAAGGAACGAATTCCTTGGAACAAGACTTTGCCGTTCCTACCCAATACTGCTATAAACAAAATAGCTTTACAATGAAGAATATTCTCTCGATCAATTACACCGGGCATTTGACTCCTTTGGCACCCCATCCCGTACGCTCATATCTAGCACCCTGTATACAGTGTCGGCGCGGTTACGTTGTGGTCTGCCAGCGCGCACGCGCCAGTGTGTGAGACTGAGACGCGTGAGCAAACCCCCACCAGGGACTCAGCGAGTTCGAGAGTGGGTTTCTGAGGGGGAGGAGGTGGCCCGACTCTCAATGCGGCCACTGCGACGCCTCGGGTACGACACCGTATACACACATTCTTTTTTTCGGTCGTCGAGGGGACGCCATGCGCGCCACCCGCCACCCCCAATATCTGGCGCCGCCCCCTGCGTCCACCACCAGCTGGCCACCAACTTTGGGATCTTTAAAACGATGACGACATCCTCCTTCGCTGCTCCCCTCGTCGTCCGACCGTCGGGAAGAAGACGAAGCGAGCAGCTGGAGCGCAGCTGGGCCGACCGGTTTCTCCCGGTCAGACCGCTCGCTTGAAGTTGACTCCGCCGTCGCGGTGAAGGAAACTGTCGCGTGGACAGATCGAGGATCGTTCGGAGTTGGTTCGTTTGGATCCTCCCCACTTCCCCCTTTTTCCATTCATCATACCATATTCAATACCCCCGCGAAGTTGAAGTTCTCTAGCTGCATCCCCTTTCTCTCGTTGCGACGAGACTCGACCCCCTGCCGGTTCCACTCGGGAGTCAGTCGCGTCATCCCGCGCGTGTGTGCGGGGATATTTTACCGTTATGAATTTCGCGCAGCCGCGACCAATGCCTTTGTCGCCGAGCGTGTCTTGCGCCTGCAAGAGGACTGTCCCGCTGTGCACCATCGGTATGGACATTTTCCTTCTAATTAATTTTGGTGTATTCGTTAGAATGAAATCTCGGCGTCATTTGTTTTCATTTCGACTCGTGGAAGTCCACGTAATAATTCACCTTCTTGCTGTTTGGTCAGGCGTAAACCAAACTTGTCCGCGTTTTGACTTGAGGCGTTTTAACGTTGTTTAGCGGGAAGGCGGCACGCGTGTGTGTTGGGCCGACCCCCGCCCCGCGAATCAATAGCGGTCGATAAAATTTGCACTTGTTTTGCTGCATATGCGGCAGGACGGACCGCGGATGACTTGGCTGGAGCGAGGGGGGATGGTCGGTAACTTTTCTGTTTTATCGCATTGCAGTTAAATTTGTTAAAAGTGACTCGGATCACATTGTACTCAATTAATCTTTAAATTTGTTGCACGGCGACCATGTCTGCATTCCATGTGATAATATTTAAATCTGATTACCTCGATGATCAGGATACAATAGAATCCAATTGTTGACAATAAATTTTAAATAAAAATTATTTTAGCGATTCTTTTAATTAACAGTCGTTCTGTCGGCGCGATAGATTTCCCCTATTCTCACTTTGAAATTGATTTATAAAAATACTTAGTGTAAAATAGGCGGCCGGGGTGTTATTCTTTGTCGTGCACTTTATTCGATTTGTTGATTATATCCACCAGTCAGATCAATCATTTATATCTTTTATTTACCTTTTTTATCCACGACGAATTTAAGCAATATATTATGGCATCTTCGCGGATAAATATATTTTGCTGTTGTCGTTTATATCTCGATACAAAGTTTATCCACCATTCATGAAAACTAAAGTTGCATTGGAGACGATGTACAAGTTCTCCCCCCTCCCTCCCCCTATCCAATATTTTTTTTTAATATGTGAATGAAACGGGAGCATCGTTTCTCGGTTACTGTTGCCTCGCTATCAGCAGAATGTTATTTGATATTCTAATTTTTGTTGGCATAGTCGACGGTACGCATGTAGTTAATGCCAAAAAATAATCCGGCGAAAACTGGTCATACAAAATCCCATATTGCACGTGCGACCCAATAATCCGGTCTCTCCCTCGTAAAAGTGATCTTGCCCGCGTTTGTCGGCTGCACCCAAACAACGCCCACTGAATTTTTGCCGATGACTGATAAAATTAATAGACTCAGGGATAAATTGCTGTCCATTAGTCAGAACCGCCGCGCAGAGTCGCGGACTCTGGGGTGGCCGGGTATGCCAACAACAAGCGCGCGTCACGCAGAATCAAAAGTTGTTATTGGCGGTGACGGCACCTGACTCGCTTCGTTGATTCATTGCAACGACCTCGAAGGTTGTGTTGGAGCGGTGGAAGACGCCTGATAATATTCGCGGGCAAGCATCGACGTAATGCTCTAACTTGTGTTCAATGGGACACTTGTTATTTTTATTTAAAAGTTGAGTTTAAAAAATGGTTTGCCCCCCACCTCGATACTCGGTCGATTCAGTGAGCTGATCGATTACGGGAACAGTCGCTCGCGAATGTGTAGCCGGGCCTTTTTCAATGAATAACTCGTTCGTGAGAGGGATGGTACCTTATGATTTACATACGTCGTCTAGAACAGAAAAACATAAATGACCGCAAGCATGGGCCTGAATAATCTATTGCTTAAAAAAAGTCTTTTCGTTGACGTCGAAGAGATTGGACGTATTTTAAGTTTGAATGAATGGTGAACATGTTTGTTTACTGTACCAGTGATTCTTTCATGTTCACGATCATTGAAAAAGTTCACATTAAAAAATAATAGAAATATTTTATTTTGTGGTACGACCACGAGAGTTCACAATTATCTGTTCATCTTTCTTTTCGGAGCTGTACTGGAACATGTTCCCTTGCGAACGAGGATGTAGCTGCCATTTTTTTATTTGAATTGAGCTAACAATTAACGTCGATTTTTTGTTGTTGTTAGTCCTTTCATGCTGCAGGATTATTTGCAATTTGGCAATTGCATCCCAGTGCTCGTTACCTCTATGGCGATTACTGATCTCGTTGAATATATTGTAAATGTCAAGCGTGTAAAAAAAAATCCACGTTTGCCTTTTTTGTTTTCTGCTACAAAAAATGTGTCGCTGCCGTGGCACGTAGATGCCCGACGGCAAGCGACGAACCAGCTAGAGTTGGTGCGTGGCCGGTTCGATTGTGCCGGGGCACAATTTTTGTGATGGACAGTTGGACCGGGAGAGACGGCCGAGCGCGTAACTGGGTCATCGGATGACCGCGCCGCGCGCGTCTGCGAAACTGTGACCGATTCCGTGTCCGGATCGGGGGATGGTTGACTTAACCGCACGCAAAAAGAAGAAAAAAACAACGTAGAATAATCGATGTCGTTTTAAGGCGCCCGTGTGACGTATCCCCCTCAATTAGCGTACAACCCTTCAATTCGATTAATGATTGGGTGAAGGAGGAAATTGTCATGTCGCGGCAATCGTCGCGCTGATCGATGACTCGTCAAAATCGGATTCGGTTTTTGTACTATTAAAACAATACTATTGGATGTACTAATGTTGCACGTTAATATACCAATTGTACGCCATTGTTGTTTGGGCCAGCTATGGGCTAAGTTTCAAATGTGGAATTATTATTATTTCTTCTGTAATAGACGGATTAAACTAGTTTATTTATTACACGGGTAATGTCGTTCAGTTGCAGCATGCTGGGAGACATTTTTAAACACAATTTCGTTAATGATAGCCAGCGTCTTATTCTGGACGGCCAAAGCAACAATTACAAGTGTTATTATATGTAAATTTTTAAAAAAATTAGATAAAAATTTACTGCTCATTAGCATCGATAAAAACAAAATATGTTACACGTTACATGACCGTGCAGGTCACCGTCGGTGAATGCCCCGCTGGGCCGCTGCCATTGCTACAGTGCTGATCTACTCTGGATTGGCTCTGGATATCCCGTTGAATATTTTTTGAAAAGTCACATGGAATGTTTCGTTCCGAAACTGAATATGCCTTATTTTTATCTTTCTCAGTTTTCCCGAGTATACCCCAAGTTCCGGGGATGCCGTGCGCCGGAGAGGACAGTGAGTATACGCACCCATAATGATTGCTCGTGTTGCTGTTCGATTTTGAATGCTCGCGCGCATCGCTCATATCTTTATTCATTACTACTTTTTTTTCTTGGCAATAAACTACCGGGGTAATTATTTTCAACTAGCGAAAATCGACGGCGGTGCAGCGTTCATTCAGCGTGCAAGGGGAAGGGAAGGGGGAGGAGGGCGAGCATTTGTTGTTGCAACACCCGGGGACGTAGTACTAGTCGAAGGCGTCATCGAGCCTAACGCGTTAATGACTCGGCACGGGGTCTACTAATTTGTGAGAGAGTAAGACGCGTTTCACTCGGGTTGTTTGTTTGCAATGAGCGAGGGCAAATTGGTACTGACGAGTCGGCATGACGTTCTAAACCAAGGCGGTTTCCTCGAACAAATCTGCTTGGCGAATGGCATTCGGGTTTATGACGATTTCGTTGTTCCAGAAAAGTGCTACTGGTGTTGGATCATAGGAATGGCAGCCACAGATAACGTGGAATTAAAATTTCATTTGTACTTCGTAGTATCTGTGTGTCATTGTGAAATAATTTTTTTAATTAGAAAATACAACGAGTAGAAAAAAGAGGTCACCACGAATATTTCACGATACAGCTAAAATTCAACTGTTATTCGAATAAATTATATAAATCTGTTTGTCCCACCATCGGGCATTTAAATAAAAAAAAAATTATTTTAGGGTACATTGGATACATCATTGTCCTCGAGAACCCTTTCTGGAATTTTCTATGGATAGTCTGAAGCAAGCAGACTACCATATTTGTTTCTTAAATATAAAAGTAGTACTTTATTGCTGGTGAGCTTCAAAATAACGAATTTCAAAAATAAATTGTCACAAATATAACTAGTACTTTGGCGTTCGTCACCTCCTTCCAATCACCAAAACCACATTTGAATTTCACCCAAGACTGTTGCCAGCCGACCAACTATTTGCGTTTGACGACTTGTCATCTGTCGTAATAGTCTAGCTATACGCTACCCGGTCGTAATATTTGGCCGTACGGAGCTAGTGTTACTGGTTGGGTCGGTTGCCAGCGGCGCTTCGTAAAAACGAAGTTTCGTGTGCGCCAACACGATCATTAATTTTTTTTTCCTTGGTCTTGCCCACTCCCACACACTCACTCGCGCGCGCCTTAAACGTTTCAATTATTGCTTCAACCTTCGCCCGTAAAATCCCGAGTGCCTCTCGACAAACGTGCCAACATTACCAACGCCGTTCGCACTCGTTACTACCCCGCTCTCGCGTAAGACTGAATATCTCGTCATCTCTTTCGACTACGGGGCGCGCCCGACAGAGCGCCAAATGTCCGGTTAGGGTCGACCAGCTTCCGTCTACGTCCCTATCTATACTGACCGACCGGACCACCGAAACGAAATGATGGTGAAAGGGTTGGCTCGCCATTAGATGGGGCAGACCAGTCTTCCAGACGGAACCGACACGAACTTGCCGGACATCCCTCGTCTTTGATATCGGATAATTACGGTTTGATGGTGTGTCAGAAAGAAAAATTGGTTTTCGGTAACCAACCGCGTCGAAATTGAGATCATCTCGCTAAAACAAAAGTGTGAAGTTTCGTGGATTAATGGCGAGTGATTCGTGAAAATATATTGTTGAAACATCCAGACACCCTGAGATTAAGGTGGCGAAAGTGTGGCTGTGGTGGCGGTGGGTGAAATTCCTGGAGTACACTAGGCGCTACGGTGAATTTAAAAAAAAAAAAAAAAAAAAAAATACCGATCGTGTTTCGAGACTAGCCGTGTGTTGTAGGCCACGTTTTATCGCGTCAGCACGACGAATAAAAACTGGTTATTCTACGGTTCGAAAAACGTCACAACTTCACCTTCACCAACCACGTTAGATAAGTTTGAGGAAGCATTGGTAGAATGGCTCTCCACTTTTTTTTTTAATTTTTATTATTTCGTTCGTCGCTCGCCTGCCACTCGCGCACCCACATCAGGCCTGACCTGCATCCGCCACCTCGAGTAGCACGCAACAGTAGAGCTGTGATTCATTTGCTGGTTCTCCTCTTGTACTTGAGGCTGTGTGGTGCGTGGCGCCGATTGTACTTTTGCCGTCTGTTTTTTGGCGCTGCCGACTTTCGAGCCGTGTGCGCCGCCGATCAGTGAACCGAGAACGACAGCGAGATATTTTTCCATCTCCGCCCCGCAGTTGTAGCAGCTCGAGGATTGACAATTTGGTGGCTGTCCGGCGACTCCCCGATCGGGCAGCGAACTGGGCAGAACGGCGATTATCGAATCCCCCCGAGTAATCACGGTCGTGCAACCCCTCCTGCCAATGAGGATGCAATTATTCTTATCCGTACGGTTCTACGAACGACAGTTGTTGGAAAGGTTATGAGCCCGCCGCGGTCTTTGCTCGAGTTTGGTGGGCCCTCTCTGTTTCGTGCGGGTCTCCCGGGTTCTCTATTGGTGTAGGCTTCGTCGTCAAGGGGGGTCATGCGCCTGGTCTGGGATACCGAGTTTCTCGCGGATACACGACGACGACGGCTGGGTCGATTTGACAGTGATGGGCCGAGGCCTGATAGTGACGGTGCGGGCGACGCTGCTGCGGGACGCGAACCTCGATGACCGGGGATACTAGAACAGTGATGATGATGATTTCCATTTTCTCAGGAAGCATTTATCGGCGCGGGGCCCGAAGATGGCGCAAGCTGTACAAAGTGAACGGACACATTTTCCAGGCCAAACGCTTCAATCGGGTACGGATCTCTCAACCCCTCTGCTTCCGCCCCTCTGGGTGCCTGCCAAAAAAATATCGACATGTGAATCGGTTAAAGTTTTTTCCAGTGGACAGTTCAGCTGGAGTTTTTATCAATTTGCAACTGTAACGTGCCAGTTTCGCAGCAAATTGTTCAATTAAAAATAGATCGCAGCTCGTAATGTTTAACGAAACTAATTTGAGGATTACTTACTAATCATTACGATTTGTTATAAAAAATATAGATTTAATCACAGTTCTTAAAATATCTTGACAACTGAAAATTACGTTTGGCAGGCGCCCAATATCATTTTTTACGATATACGTTCGTGTTGAATAACAATTTTTGGCTAAGTTACACGTTCAAGACATGAGCGACCTGAAAATACGGTGTCGAGTGGGGTGCGTAGCGAAACTGAC
>JAUJYS010004889.1:0-11512 GCA_033995665.1 Melogona broelemanni
CTAGGAACTGGTTCCTTTTTTTTAGGAACGGAGGAACGCCTAGGTTCCTTTTTATTTTTGAGGAACGGGAACTGGTTTCTTTTCAAAAGGAACGAACCCAACACAGTGTTGGGTAGGAACGGAATGGAAAAGGTCCAGGTTCCTTTTAATTCTTGAGGAACGGGAACTGGTACTGGTTCCTTTTCGAAGAGAATGAACCCAACGCTGCATATGGGCTATTTTGTTTGGAGCCATGCACATGCATGCGCCATGAATGGTTTTTTTTAATAAACGCTGAATTTTTTTTTTGCAACATGCGCCATCTATTGAATGTTTGGCGAAAGACGAACAAAGCGGATGAACTATTGTTGTATGGCGTTCCAATTTGTTTAGGGGATCCATAACATTCAATTTTCCACAATTTCTTTCATTTTACTATTTTCTACTTTTAATTTTACAAACAGCGGAACAATTTGACAGCATTAAACAGAATTTGCTAAAGATATTGATCTGTGTCCGCAAATTGGAATAGGTTCTTTAGATCAGTTCCCGCCAAAGTCATTTTGGCGTCATCATGAACGCAATCAAACAAAAGGAAATTTGAGAACATTACGCAATACTCGGCATCTTTTCACAAATATTTTTTGAGCAAAGGAACGGAAAAGTTCCAGGTTCCTTTTGAAAAGGAGCTAGGAACTCCTAGGTTCCTTTTAATTTCTGTGGAACTGGAACGGGAACTGGTTATATTTTTCACCGAAGGAACGGGAATGACAATAGATGTTTTTCACCGAATTTCATTAAAATCTATTCAGGCGTTCCGTTTAAACAAAAATGATTTCGAAACTTATTGTACGCCCCTATTGTAACGATATTTGCTATTCTATGAAAGGCGACATATTCACATTAATCAATCGTAATTAGATAATAGAAAAAAAAAAGAAAAAGATAGAAAAAGAAAGTTGGTCACTCCCATTTCTCGTTGAGCTCTTTTGACAATAATCAATTGTTGTGTAATTAGATATTAAAATGAATAATATTTGTTTTTACTCTATTTGGTCCCAATTACCACTTCAATATAAACCACTGATTCAATATGAACCATGTGAAACCGCCCCATTGGCAAGTATTCCAAGGACTGTCAAAAATCATAAATATGTTTTACCCAGTGTTGGGTAGTAAGGGAACGGAATGTTCCCGTTCCTAGGAACTGGTTCCTTTTTTGAGGAACGGAGGAACGCCTAGCTTCCTTTTATTTCTGTAGGAACTGTAACGGGAACTGGCTCCTTTTTTTTTGATGAACTGGAACGGGGGTTCCTTTTCTGGTTACAGTGTTCCTTATTCAAATAACCTTCATTCTCTAAAAGCACACTTTTCCTAAAATTGGTTTCAATTGAAAATTGATCCTAAAATTGCAAATCTTTAAGTTATTCAAATGAAAGTTGGCAAACATGTTGGTATTTCTTTTCTTTATGATTTGGCACCGCGCACGTGCAGCTCCGTAACGTCGATCATTCAAATTCTTCAAATATTGAAGGAACGGAAAAGGGACGGAAGAAGAACTGGTTCCTTTTGAAAAGGAACGCAGGAACGCCTGGGTTCCTTTTTATTTTTGAGGAACGGGAACTTGTTCCTTTTTTCATCGGAAGACTGTTCCTTTTCAAAAGGAACGATCCCAACACTGTCAACGGGGCATTGCTGGATGAACTATTGGATATATATTGGAGAATATCAATTCATGAGTGACAATTTTTTGTAACATGTGGGAAAAATAATTTCTCATGAGTAGATCGAACACGGAAAATTAAGCAATATTTCACAATATTTCACGTGCATGTTGCTTATAGACATGCGACCAAAATCTTTGTGTTACCTGACAGGTTTTTACTCGTGGTAATTTCGTGTCGTGTTCGCCAATCAATCTTGTGCTGTTAAACACAATTGATATATGATCCTAGTCTCGAGTATTTCATTTAGGGTCAGAGGGCATAGGCTGGCTCTACTTTAAATCCGTTTCACCAACAATAATAATATTTACGTGAATCGTAAATAAATTGTTGCTAGCGATTAGAAATATTAGAAATTTTACCTGTTTATTCTAGAAATTCTGAGGCGACTTGATCTTTAATCGTTGGAACGCCGCCGATTTGAATTGGAATATTTGAAATTAATTTTAGAATTATAGAATATCGAAATACTCCTAATATTCACATGTCGATGCATTACCGTATTGGCCAAATGAAACTGGTTAATAATTTGGGTGAACGTTGAAATGGAAAATTTGCAACACGGGTAAAAAACTCAAGATTAGCAATAGTTGTCGTGTTAATAATTATGCCGCCTGGCTGGCTCTTTAAGAATAATCGTATTTTGAAATTTCAATGAACATGTGTCCGCAAATCATTCCGCCCAACGTGAAAAATCTTGCTCATCTCGCATCTATCTCGTAAAATGATCTGTTCCCAAGCTTATGATGCCAACTATGAACTCTCACTAGGATCTTCAGTAACCAAGTTTATCGCAATAGACTCTGTAGGATGCATGAATCGATCTTTCATTCTGGAATTTTATTGAAGCTCTTAAAAGTAAAATGAACAAACCAAGTAAGACGAATTTTCTAAAAAAAAAATAAGACTAGTTTGACAGGAGCTTGTAATAGTTGTCCCATCGGACAAAGGTTTGTAAAAGAGAAGAGGTTAGCCCATGCGAGGACTTTTGTGAAATGAGCTTTTGCGCCACCTAGGGAGTATCACGTGCATTGATCTCCAGACGATGCGTTTTACGTCATCTGGAAACGTGACTCGTCAGAATAAGTTGGTTCTTGACAATGAACGAGCCGGATATATCACGTGTGAATTTGATGGTGACGACACAGACATTTATTTGCCCCCGCATGAGCTAACCTTTTTTCTTTAAAAACCTTGCCATCTGAGGATATGGTGAGTGGAATTCGATATTATTTGTGTGTTTCGTTAGATTGTCTTGTGTGTGCGTGTGTGTTGCAATGCGTCTAGCTAATTTTCTGACTAATTGCCATTTCATGATTGCATTTTATGATGGAATGTGAACTTCCTTGGGAGTGATTGCTCGTTGACAAGGCAATATCGTCTTGTCCAGTTGAAACACACTCGACTAACAATAGTTGAATTTAATTAAGATTACTTGGCTTGTCATTAGATATGAACGTATATAATTATAGATCATTACTGTTTCTTGTGCGAATATACAAATGTACGATTGCATGCTATTATTACATGTAGTTGAAGAATACACGTAATTTCATGTCTAGTGTTTTCCTTCAAATGGGTAATTTAGCTATGTACAGTAGGCAACAATTAGAATTTAATAGTCGAACCAGCTCGAATTTTTCAAATGAGTTGTGTCAGTGTTGCCATTTCAAAAATAACAGATTACAGTCTGCACACGTCGGTTTCCTCAAAAGTCTCAATTTTCAAGACCTGTCAAAAATTTAACCTATTTAGTCTTAATTCAAAATTAAGCAATGGGTGGAAAATTAATATATTCGATTGCCACGCGAGTGAATTATTTTCGCCCTAGCATAGGTGAGGTGTTATACACGTCTACTGCGGTAGGTCCTTCATTTTGGACTTTTGAACCTGCAGTGTACAACCTGCACCTGGAAAAATTGAGATCTAGAATCATGTATTTGGTTAAAGATCTTAGCTAATATTTGATTTTTTTAAATTATGCAATGGATTTATTAAATTTCCTTCTCAAAGTTTGCTCGCTAACAAACAAACCGATGCCAGAAACAAATTTGAGTAAAATATGGAATTTTATTCATTTTGATAGACTTGAAATAAAAAATTTAGTCGTTAGAAAGTTACAATTGTAGACAACATCTATTTTGCTGTATTTGTGCATCAATCTGGTGTGATTACCATGGTGTTATTTGGTTGACGGTAACTATTCAATTTGAAGTCGGCTGTATTTGTTTTAGACAATTTCCTTACGTTTTGCTCATCCCACTATGCTTGAACAGTTGAAAACTCTATTGTGTTTACATTCTTCGCGTTACATTCTAGTAGAGTAGACCGTTTCAATAAATATTGCTTGGTTTCTCTGTTTCTATTAGAATAAATATGTTCCCCGAGAAATTATATATGGTATGTCCTGCTGTTTAGAGTTTAATATTATTTCATCTCAGCTGAACTGTGATCTTGACTTGGTTGTATTTTCAATTTTTAAATATGTTCATGTACTTGTATTTGTTAAATAAATGAAAATCAAATATATAAAAATTGACTGGTGCTGACTTGTTTTCATGACTTATACACATGTATTTTTTTGTATTTCATTATTTAACCTTCTGCGCTAGCTCGGCCGCATTTTGACAAACGCACAGATGTAGACAACTTTGAACAATAGAATAAAATAAATATTAGTAGAAAATAAACTTCATTCTTGAATAAAGCTTTACAAAAGAAAATGCTTTGCCTAGCAAATCACCGTGCTGTCAGTCACTCATGTCGTACAATTAATTGTTTTTAAATTTGCGCGCGCAAACATGACAGTTTCACTGCGCGTACAAACGAGAAGATCGTTAGTCGCGCGGCACCATTCCAGTATGGCTGCTCGCAACGAGTGACGCCACACACGTCACCCATTATTCATCCGTACACCTACCCTGGGCACTGAGTCATCATCGGCGGCTTCGTGTACCGACATCACCGCCAGAGGGAGCCACCTACTGGAGCGGGCGCCAGTTCAGCGTCTAGCCATTGGCCATATCACCGTGTCGAACTGAACAACGCCAACGGGGAGATAGTTCCTGTTGGTAGACGCCAGTGGCTGATCCCAGGCCCCAACCAACAGCCGAGGACGACAACACCGTATCCACGTAGGCACAAAAATCTCGAATGTGTGTGTGTAAGTGATTCAAGTGAATCAACCGTGCACAGCGTCGGATCGGCCAACGTGTCTTGTTGTTCGTCTTTTATCTCGGGTGCAAGTAACGCCGATTCGTTCGTCTCCTCGCCAATCGGTCTGACCACCCTGCGTCCACCGAGTCGCGGGCCAGACTTTGAATCGTCTCCGACGCTTCCCGAGCATTCCAGCATCGCCGGATCGAGCAGCAGCAGCACCCCACCCACTCAGGCAGCATCTTACATCCACCATGGGTCTAAAAAGGAAGTCGAGCAACAAGAGTCCTCCGATTCTCAGCCATGAGTTCATGATCCAGAACCATGCGGACATCGTGTCCTGCGTGGCCATGGTCTTCGTATGCGCCCTCATGTTCCAGGTACGACAACTGGCCACCAACGCCGCGGCCTGCCCCCTATACCATGCTAAACTCTCCCCCCTCTTTCCCCAATTGAAAGATAGTGTGTGTGGCCAGTCCACGTCAGATCGGCACACGGAGGTGGTTTTTTGGGCGGTGATTTGGTTTCCGTGGCGCAGCAGCTGGTGGCTAAGTGTGACGGATGGACGCCTGGACGTCCACATCCGGTGCTTAATTCGCGTGAACCCGGTTCAGTCGAGACGTTTCACACCAGTTGAAGTGCCAGGGCGAAATCCTCCAACAAACCCTGGCTTCTGGACACATATCTAACCGTTCCTTGGGTGCAGTCCAGTTTCAACAATTGCCCAGTGTCAGAGCTTCATATCAGGTGGGGGGGGGACACAGGAACGCGAGAATTAAAATTCCTATCTCGATGATTGTCTCACCTGCAATAAAATGCAATAAAAAATGTAGACATGGGTGAGACGTGGCTACTTTAGGAATTGTACTTGTACAGTATTGTACTGGGCAGTGTACGTGGCGATTACCTCCCTTCATAAATGTCAATCGTCCCAAAAAAATTAATTTTTAAAATTCGACACTGGCCGCTGGCCCGGTCATTGAACCTTTGTAATTAAACGAATTCTAATTTCCTGCGAAGTGTGTTGTTTGTCTAATTCATTCGGGTGTTAATTGTTTGCAGACCACGGCACCCTACGCTTCGCTATTCATGGCCATCCATCATAACGTCTCCTCCTCCGACGCAAGCGGTAAGCATGCAAAGGGACCAGTGAAATAGTTTGTAAAATAAATAATGAGAGATCCAGGACAGGACTGAATGTAATCGAGGAACTAGAGCTGGCGAAGCTCCAAGCATAAAGCACAAAAATAGAATAGACCTTCACGAAATACACAATGTCGTTATGTGAACGAAATAAACCTTACGTCACCGCTCGAACATTCTGAAAAAAAAATTATTGTGGTCATTCGTGGTGGGTAAGTGTACATTTTGTGTGTTTCACTCAAGTTACCATTTTTTTCTTCACAAAGTAAAAATCACAAAGTTAAACGTCACACGTTCCTTTCCTTGTTTTCTTTACAGAAAACAAATCCAGCAAGTATTTTCACGCAAGTTACGATTTTTTTTTCTTCACAAAGTTAAAATTGTAAAATATAAACTCCATGTAAACTATAAACTCTTCTTGTCGGCGAAAAAATTTAGAATGTGTGGTGGTCATCGCAATTTTTACCCAATATCACGAAAACTTAGATTTTCTTTAAGAACTAGGAAACGTCCTCGTTCCTTTGGAACAGGAACGAATGACGTCCACCTTCCTTTTTTTTTTTTAAATCACTGTAGTGCTAATCACTACAGGATTACTGCACCCTCGTGTCTCTACGGAGATATGCGAGGGGCAGGGAAGGGAAGGGGAAATCCATTCAGCCATTCTTTTTTTTTTTTAATTGATTCCAGATATATATTGAACGCCCCTAATGCAATACGGAAATGTTGCGGGTGCTCAAAAATCTACCGGTGTGCTATTGCCGCCTTTAAACAAACTGAAGTAAAATCGCTAAAATATTATTTATGAAATTTAAATGAATATTCAAATCATTTGAAGGTGCTTTTAATTTGAATGTTTCAAAAAGAGATATAAAAACGTTGTAATTCGGCCAAATAAATAGATTTTCTGTATTTAGAAAGTCGTCTGTATCCAGCTAATCTACTGTATCCATGAAGTCATACCAGAAATATATTAGTATATGTTGAATTGAAATTATGTATGAATTATATAAATTATAGATAAGCTTTACGTATGAATTGAAATGAATAAATAAACTGTAAATATCCGATTGATTAAAGCACTCGTCAATTTGAAAACCGAAGCAAAATTAGTGATAGAAACGTTTGAGTAAACAATACCAATGAGCCAATTTTAACGGCTTCCCTGAAGGCGTGACCATGAGCGAAACATTTGCTGTCGTCGATTCTGAGCACCTTCGGCAACCCCGTCCGGGCCGTCCCCATCCACCTAGTTCTCCCCTGAAGCTTTTATCCTTGTACAACTATTATGCCCTACCCTCAGACACAAACAAATAGTCCGCTAATCCCTCCAACTTATGGTTTCGCACGCACACCAGATGGTAGGACGATGTATTGGGGCAATGGTCAAAACCATTTTACGACCCGAGCTTCGATACAGCTTTAATTTCGAAGCCACTCCCATGTTACGACTATCCCACAAGGTTACACAATCTGAAAATTCACCATTTGATGGCGAATTCGCTGAAAAATCAAAAAGTGTATAGTTTTTGTACAAAATGATTCAAGAAAACTGACAAATATTGTTTAATCAACAAATCTGTCAAATACCGTATTGCTCAAATTGGTTTTGAAAATATGTTTCTGCAAAATTATTCTTATTGAATCGCAATTTTGGTTACAGAATAAAAAAATAATTTAATCAACTTTGTTTTAATTTATTTTTGACAAAGTAGGTGAGGGTGATAAAATATATCGTACAATCGTATATTATTAGTATATATTCGTATCGTAAATATAAAGGTACAATAGTTGAAATTCTGTATTTTATTCGCTTAGAATTCGAAGTTATGTATTTAACTAGATAAATATTGACTAATTAATAAAACAATCAACAAGTACTTTCTACTAAATAGTTTGGTCGGAGAATACCTGATTTGAAATACCAAAAAAAATATATATATCTATAATATATAAATCCAAATACTGTACCAGATAATGTACGGTAGATTTTAACTCCTGGAACAAAATGTAAATAAAAATGTGCCAATCTCTGATTTTAAAAATAATTTGAGTGATTATTTCGTTTCGCACACGAAGTCAACTTAAAAATCTGTTGGCAGCGAATTTATCAGATGAAATTAGCAATTCAAGAAACGTAAGCTTGCATTTCTGATTTTCTACATTTGTACCTGCAATAGGTCACAAAGGTGAAATGTGCAAGATATTCCAAAGAATTGAGTAGATAATTGCAGACGAAGCATTACCGATGTACTCAATGCACAACAATGTTTAAATTTCAAAGCTAATTTATTGATGGGCATACTGAATCAGTTTATAGAACAGCTAATCCAATGTAGAAACACTAAAATATGCAATGATTTGTTGTTGCATTATTGCAAGTAGCTGAATAAATAAATTAAATAATAAGTAAACGAAAAAGTCTATTGTACAGTATGGGCCAAAACTAAAGGCATCAAAACGGTTTTCGCTTTAAATAGACCAAAAATTTACCAAATGCTTTGAAATTTGGTAAAACCATAGCTACACTAATTGTAATTAAATTTAACATTTTTTTTTTTTTTTTAAGTTTTTCCAATTTTTACAGGAACACAAGTGCGGAAGCGCATGCGCCGCTAAGCGAATTTCGCGTCCATAGATGGCTATTAAGATGATTGCATTCACACTTTTTTAAGCAATTCTAATTCAAGGACATTTTTATGTACGCTTGCAAAAAATTCTTCGAAATGATAGTCTTTTGCACGATATCTCGTTGAATTTTGTAACTTTGCGGTCACTTTTCCCAGTTTAAAACTAACTGCTCAACTTACGCTGCTCAGCTTTCTTCAGCGCGGGCAATCTTTTGTCGGCTGTTTCCACACGATTCTTATCGCCTCTATACCAATTCTGGATTATTTTTTCTCATGATTTTTTTTAAGAACCGACAAGGACAGCAATTGTATGCATTTCGTAAAAATTGTAACGTAATTCTGTCATTCTTCTGTCACTGATATTTTTAACCAAGATGCCGGTGAGGTGGCAGTATAGACGGCGCAGTGCAGCGCCTCCTGTGCGCGTAATTTTTTTTTTGCTAGAAACATTTGAAAATAATGTGCTGATGAACATTTATACCAATTTTCAGGAGAATCGGTCAACATTTCGCAAAAATTTGGTATAATATATGTACCTTTTGTACAGATTTTGTATTTTTGTACATGTCGTTTTCATCAAATTTCCCTCTCAAAATTGTGGATCTAGGTGGCAGCACTGAACAACATAGCATTATTTGTTCGCAGCCAAGAAACGGCTCATTCAACAACAGCAACACCGGTCATAAGATTATCGCGGTACATGTGGCTCCATCTAGTGCACGAGCAATTTAACATAAGTGACAACATCCCATTAATTAGACGTAAATAGACTGTTTAGAACAAAAGCAAAAATTGACTTGTTGGTGAAGAACAATATTCTTTAGCCAAAATAAAAACAATGTTCATTTGAACGAATGAATTTAAAAGAATTATTTAAAAAGTATGTTTGGAGTTTTTATTAGCGAAAATGTTTATAACACCTTGGTAAAGTCATATTATCATTCTTTTCATGTCAATGCCGGAGTGGTAGTCAATCACATGACCTAACGCCTGCTATAATGCGGGTATCAGGAAATGTTTGTTAAATCAGGATAATTATGAAATATCAGAAAAACCTATAAAACACACAAATATATTTATTAATTAAAATGTAAATTAAAGGAATAGTTTCAATATATCAATATAAATTACCCTGTAAAGTAAAAATAAGGCTATCCTTATGTGAATGACGTCAGACCACAGCCTTGACACTGTAGAGGGTGATGACTCACGCATCCAAAATGTCGGCTTCGAGGAAGATTCGTGATGAGTCGCGCCTGTCATTTATCAGTATTTGAGAGAAAATGTTCGCCTAATGTGACCTCATATTGTGTTCGTTTTTGTGTCTCTAAAGCGCGGATAGACAGTGTCGAATCGCGCGATTGTTCTCCAGCTTCCAGCCTCCGACAACCAGTGAGCAAATTGTCCGAAATGTCACCTGCCGGATAAACCTTACGATCCGTCGCCTCCCCCACTTGTCGTGTTGTGTCGTGTTAACACGACTGGAAAGCGTGAAATTTTCTTGAACTAACGCGGAACCAAAAAATTATGGAATTATTCGAAACCGAGCACCACTACATCCTGTTGGACGGCGAACATAGTTTGTGGTGTAGCCGGCACGACGCTACGCTAACTGCCAAGCATGGTAAGCGATCAAAAATTTGTATTATTTTGAGTTCGCGTAAGCCTAAATCGATAAACGAATCGATATTGCATTTTTTGGCCACCGCGCGTGTCACCTTGTTCGACATCGTTCTCTGTAATTATTTCGGATAGCTCCGCGCTGTCACCTTTTTCGGGAGTGTCATTGGTGATTGGTTGTTCCCTGACATGCGCCTATTTGACATTATTGATGGACCGTTGATTCTGTTGAGAACTGAGGAGCTACTGGAAACTGTTGCCTTGCATGAGATTACGTGTATTTTGGGCGACGGTCTTTGAAAGTTATTATACAAATTATATAAAATACAATCCGGACAATCTCCGATAAAACCGAGCCACCTAACAGTTATGTTTATTACTGGTTAAAATCAATTTTTGTTTTAATGGTTCAGTCGTCGAAAAGCATATTCAATTTTGTGGAGTTCAGAGGTGATACAGAGGCGCCCCCATGAATGTGGTGAATTATTCGTTCGACAAACCTTTGGTAATTTAAAGGTTTGCAAATCCAATGCTACGAAAAAATACAAACACACATATATTAATTTTTTTTAATTTTTACTTCCATTTTTGTTTTAGAAATCACCGTAACAAATCATGCCGTCGACCAACACAAGTGTTTCAAATTAATGTATTTGTTGCAAGTGTTTTGTTAAAAGTGTTTCAGTGAACCAATGATTTGTTACGGTGATAATTTGAAAACTTTTCAAGACCGTCGCCCAAAATACACGTAATTTCATACAAGGCAACAGTTTCAATTAGTAGTGGTTGTTATTATAACTTCATTATTATTATAACTTAATCCATGACCACTACTAATAAACTGAGTTCCTTGAGTTCAAACGCAATTTAAATTCGTATAATATATAAATTTCAATATAAATATTATATTTTCGATCGACTATCAACAAACCCCTCTAATACAAACATCACTTATAAGTGATGTTTGTAATAATATTTATCGCTAATCCAGTTAATTTGGAAGTTGGTCACTGCCTCACTGGCGAGATGTTCTTAATGATTACCTTGTGGTATTTTTTCCCCCGTATCTAGCGTCAGCCTTGGCGTCGGCCTGGAATCCTATCTGTCTGGGTCAAGTGTTCGGCGTCGTCGGTAAAGTCAAGATCAGCCCAGGTAAAAATCACTGGTTTATGCCTCCTTGTCTCCTTTTTTTATTCCGGATCACTGTAGTGAATAACACTACAGGAGGTTATTGTACCCCTCGCGTCGCTGCGGCGATAT
>JAUJYS010004890.1:0-11512 GCA_033995665.1 Melogona broelemanni
GATCGTTTACAAATGTTGCCATTTATATCCTTGGTCACGGATCCTTCATCTTCTATGTTCTATACTAGCAATTGATTTTTAACTGCGGATGGTTATATCGATAGTTTATTTTACAATCGTCTATTTGCAGAAAATGTATCGCTCCTAGTTGTGAACAGGAGATTTACAATTGCAATCATGCCAACTAATTCCGGGTGCGGTGCGGCGGTCCTAGGTTCGATTCCCGGCGCGGGCTCACGTGTATTCGATCCCGGGGTACTGGCGAAAAGGTGTCATCCACATATTCACATAGCAACACCATAGGGTACAGAATCTCCTTAAGTGATATTCATTGCCGTGATCAGGAATAGAAAAAAATGAGCCCTCGGTCATCGGTAAACGAAATGTGCGCCACCTAGTGATTTAGCGCAGGGAAAATGGGGCGACAAGTCGCTGGCTGGCTACAGCAGAATTACCCTCCATTCATTCATCTCTCATTTCCCCGTCCCCCGTTTTATTCAACGGCGCGGCTCGGGTGATTTTTAAGCCGAAAAAAAAATCGCGCTCCACCGCCATCCGAGCAATATCGTGGTGATGACAGGCTTTGATTCTAGACTGGAGTGCCGCCGCCGTCGATACTTTCCATGTTGCGGTCAATTGGCAACAGATGGCGGGACTATCGAATCGTGCAAAAAATGTTTTTAAAACGTTACAGTGCCACTTCCTCGCTCTTTTCGACTTTTTGCTCAATTTTTTTTTATAAGTATTAAGTATTAATGACTAGCATGTAATCCTGCCCATGGACAGGCAGCACTTTTGCAGGCTTCATACGAATATCATAATGTATCATGATGTCACAGCGTGGCCTGTGCATACAAAATGGCGGAAACTCCAGAATAACTTTTTACTGTAAATCGTTAATAATGGCGGTACCTTAGAAAGTTTGTGTAATCGATGATGCGACGATTTAATTTGTTGACTGATCTTGCCAACAAAAAATATTTTATTACATATTTTTCCATGCATGTATCATAACGGATATTAAATGTCGAATAAACCCAGAAAGCAGAATTGCATAGCAGGAAATCAGCATTCAAATAATCCATATTTGCGTGTCCGCTTCGTATGACAGTAAAAACAGTCATTAAGCTGGCTACTATTGTTTGACCAATGATGTTAAATTATATAGTAAAGATATCTGTGTCAAGGTTATGCGTAACCACGCAACGTTTAATTAGCGGCGTTGCCGACAGACATGAAGAAAATATTTTTTATTGTTTACGAATATCCTTGTCAAATGTTAAGGTTTTTTTCTTCAGAATCACGCGTTTGTGTCCAACAAAAAAATATTGTTTAGTGTATGCGAAGAAAAATAAGATGAAGTTGACCTTGTCCCTAGACCCATTCCTTAAAAATTATACTGATTTTTTGGATTCAACAAAAAATATATATGTACCGTCAAAATATGTGTCCTTTTCATAGTAATTTTGACGGTACATGCATATTTCGAAATGAGAATCATCGAAATATTTTGGTCGATTTCCGCCTGATGTCGCTACTGTTTTTTTCGTCCCTGCTATAGTCTATAATGTTATGCAGGCAAAACAATTTCACAGGGGGTGCTTTGATTACGATCCAAGATGCACTGTGGCAAAGCAGGGGGTAACGAGACTGTTAAGCGAAATGTCGTCTGATTTGTAATTAACCGCTTAAAAAAAAAAAGTATTTCGAGATTAATTAAAGAGAGATGAGTATGTTGACTAAGTCAATATCTAGGGGCTGATAGTGATTTTTCATTTTTTGGAAGAATGGTCGTAGCATTATCTCCAAGGGATGAAAAAATGCATGTAAACACGTTCATGAAAAATTCAATCTTTATTTACGAAAGCGGTACAAAGCACTTTTGTTTCGCGGGGGAGCTGGAGGGATGTTATGACGAAGGGAGGAATTGAGAGGGATGATTTTTTTGTGGACGAGCGCGAGAAATTGGTGAAATTATACCCATGTGGCGTCGACGAGTTCGCTTGCATACATGTACGTGTATATACGCGCCTGGCGCTAAATGGGCGATTGTTGATTACTGTAGGGGGCGCTGTCAGACAGATAGATGGAGCGCTAGCTTGCAAAAGAGCAATAATCCACGCTGAGGTCCACGAACTATTAATCACCAGTATATTTTTGGTGGCGTTCGTAAAATCGCATCGAAAGTTGTTTAATTTCGAATTAAAAACGCAGTTGTAGCCATTTCTCTTGAAATCACGCGCGTAACAACTCGCTGTGATTGGCAATCTGTTTCACGTGCGAATTGTAGGCGAACCAATCGAAGCGTAGAATTCTGATTCAGTTCGTGATTCGATCGCGTCTGCCACTGTGAGCTTGAGGACCACAAGGAACGACAGGACGAGCCCTTGATTGAGCCCGGAGTATTTTTTTGCAACACGTTACTCGGTGAATTCGTTTTTCCAGACTTTAGGTGAGCCGAGTTCGTGAATGGAAAGTGAATCCATCACTGGAATAGATGTGGCTCACTGGGGAGAGATTGGCGAAAATGAAGGGAGGAAGGTGGGCGGGATCGGTTCCATGCAAAACGTTGCTTCGTATCACCGTGGGCGAAAAGAGGGGGGAGGGCTAGGTTGAGGCGTTTCTATGGATCACAGGAGACAGGCGAAACTAAAATAGTGGGGGTTGGAGACCGGGCCGGATCAGGGTTCTTAGTGGCCCCAGTGACATGTACCAATTGGAACATCAAAACATACGCTCGAATATAAACTAATGTTTAGTGAAAGCACGGTTAATATGTACCGCAATATTACTGCCATGCAATGAAACAAATTTTCATCAACTACCTGTAATGGAAATTCAAACTAAGTAATTGTGAATGAGATCGCCGTGGTTTTCACTTTCAAGATTGAAAATTAGATACGAAAAACTATTTTTCTTTCTACAGAAAATTTTCGTTTTTGTTTTAGTCATTTAATTTGTTGAGAGTATTTTGAATATACATGTTTCGCTCATTAATAGTGAACGAAATAATATTTATTTCGTTGTGTGAATCATTAGCGATCGGTTAATGCCACGTCCATTAGGGCAGCGAATGAACAAGGCAATGAGCATCACCAACGTGCATTGTGTGATTGCCCGCTGTAGGGGCAGCAAATTGTTCTGGTTAGTAAAATTCTGAATTAATTAATCGATTTAATTAATGGTAAGGTAAGTTTACCTGAATATCTCTAGATGACTATTCTTCAATTTTACCAAATTCTTAAGGATAAGTGAGCATCACCATTCGTTGTTTATGAGGGGGGGGGGGCCGAAAATTTGTATGAGCCCAAATTTGTATGCTAACCTGCGCTCGGTGTGAGACGGCCCTCGGAGTAGACCGCTACGTTGAAAGAGAGGTGTGTATGTGTGTGTGTGTGCACGTGGAGAGAGATGGAGTAGGGGTGAGGTGAGGTGCATTTACGAGGGAGGAAGGGGGCGGGGTTGTGTTTCGTTTTTGGCGGCGTGCCAGAGACGCAGTCTGGTCTCTGGCGTTGGCGGCGGCGCGGCTGGCGCCAGAACCCGTAAGCGAGCGTGAGCAAGGAATCCCCCGCGAGAGGAGAGGGAGAAGGGTGGGATAGTAAACGAGAGCGAGAACTCCTCTCGGTCGGAAGACAGCGCCAGTTGCGACCGAAGAACGGTAACGCGCGCGAGCACTTGCCCGACCGCGCGCGCTCAGGTGCACTGTGCATGCCGCCCGACAGTGCGGGACGAGCGGGAGGGAAAACTTCGGGCGTACGCGCGTCCCGTCAGCGGTGAATGGCCTCTATCTCGCTGGTTTGCTCTCCCCTCCACCCGCGAGAGTGTACGGCGTGGGCATCATCATCTTCTGTTGATGTTTGTTTTTCCTCTCTCGCTTTCGATTTTTCGAACGTGCACCACGTGCGCGTTTCTGGAGATACTACAGCGCAGCGCCACCAAACGGGATTACGATAAATTACAACGCGTGAAGTATATCGCGGTTCACGGTTTTTTTTTCTTCTTTTGAAGAAGCATCGCTGTTTGTTTACCAAACAAGTCTTCTTTTTCTAAGCAGGTCTTCGTCGTTTTTTTTGCTAATATCGAGTTTGATTCTGCGATCGTTAAGATTTTAATCGTTACAGGGTGCTTTGGCACTGAAATGTTTGTGAGAATTTATGATTTTGCTAATGAGAAAATTGAACATCGTAATGCCGATAGTTTGTGGTTTAAATGTTGCCACAATGTGACGTTTAAAAACAAGCATTTATAATAAATGTGATAATCTTCATATCAATATTTTTTAAAGTTCCTTCATCACAGTCTTCAAAAGTAAACAAAAAACCTGTAAAGTTTATTAAAATAATAAATATTCCAAAGTCTTACAGATGTCAAAAACATATCAAAAGTCATTGAGAATATTTAAACGCTCAGCAATGAAATTAAATCTTCAAAAACACATAAAATTAATCATCAAAAGTCATTCCAAAATGAGCTTCAAAAGTAAGGAAAAAAGTCTTCCTCAGAAACAACCAATTTTTTATATTTTTTTAGTGGCAATCGATGATTGACATCATTACAGGAAATGTCTTTATACATTTGAGTAAATTGAACTACTTATTGAACTTCATTCCCAACGGATAAAAAAAAACACTGACCGAGAGGTTAAAAATAAACGACGTATTTTTATGACCATTTTCTTGATGGCCTCCATAAGCATTTTATTGTGCGCGACAAAACGGCATTCAGTACCGTAATTTTCTGTCGGAAAATCGTCCGTGACACGATTGTTTTCTCGCGACACGTCGTCCTGCGTGCCAAAGTGTGACTTATAATGTAGCTGTGTGCGTGTATGTGCTGCATGTGCTAAAGGAGAATTCTAGCGTGCGCGACTGCCGTTACACCAGGCAAAAAGTGACACGAGTTCAACGAAAGCGCGAAACTGTTCGGTTTTTCCTATTGCTCCATCGGTTACAGAGCACGGTGGCGGTGCGCTTGAAACACACGCGCGGTGCTGCTTAGCAAGGCAATGAAAATAGCCAAGTAGGCGTGTTTTCTCGCCGAGAAAGCTATATTCGAGCGTCCGGAAGAAAAACGAAACGCACGTGCGCACACAAATGTTCAACTTTTTCGCCATTCCCGCGACACTTCTTCTAGTCCACGGCGCACGCAGTTTGGATTTTAGCAGCTGTTGGTGCGCGCGAATTCTGCATGCCGGGATGCTGCTTGGTGCATCGTGAAAGTGACTTATCTACTACACTCGTGTTCTAATAGTTTCCGTCGCTTTGGAGAATGTGAATCGCGACGTGCGAACAAGTAAACGCGACCGGATGTGTAACGGATTTTTGTATGTGTTTTTTTTAATTTTATTCTTGTATTATTTCCTTTTGTGCGAGAAATACGCGAAGCGCTCTGTGAGTTTCTAAACTTGCCAGCTCATACAACTGATCTCGTCCCTGAAAAGATATCAGGCCAGCAACTTTTTTTTGCTGCCGAGAAATTTGAATCAGTCATTTTGTCGGATAACAAAAAATTATTTCCTATATTTTTGAGCAAAACACGCATCAAAATATCACACAAAAAAAAAGTTTTGTTGGTGGAAAGTTGGGCCTGTTTATGTTATACACCTCCTGCCAGCAGCAGCAGCAGCAGCAGACATTGTTCAAGATCAGGAGCCAAGGCTGCGCGGTGCCAGTGCACAGTGCAAAGATCTTTCCCGGTGCAGGGCTGATGACTGGCGCGAACAATTGTCAACAACTGCCGTTTCCCGGAAATGACAAATTTGTCGCCCGATGCAACACAGCAGCACATATGATGTATAGCTGCCGCTGTTCTACTTTTGTGGAACTTCGCGCGAAATGACATCTCGTGCTCATAATCTGACATCTCTCCTCTCTGAGTCATTCGGTTGAGCCAAAATTGCAGTTTTTTTAGAAACTAGCCATTTAAACTTATTTTTATTTCATTGAGCCTCCTACACGACTTCATCAACAAAGTGTTAAAATCGCGAACTACAATTTGCTTGCCGTTTATTTGTTTATTCGATACGAAAGTCATTATAATCTGGAATATTGACACAATTTCGCCTCGCTGAATATTTTGACGTTTTCTGTGATTCGCGATTTGATTATTTTAGGCAACGGGAAGTTTCATCCAATTACGAATTATTATTTTGTCGTGTTTACTTAAACCGCATATCATCCACCGCTTCCACGATTTTTTTTTCGCGCATCTTTTTCGCCTTCCTGAGCTTGTGTGCCTAAGAAGTTATATGCTAATCTCCAAACATCTTCTCATCATCCATCGTGCCCACTTGTTTTATAACATTTCGTCACCGTACGTTGCAACATCGTCTGGTAATGTCAATACGGGCGCTGGAAGTGAAACAATAATCGAATTAAATTGACAACGCGAGCCGTGAGGAATTATTACCGAGCTTTGGCTTCCTCGTCTCAGCAGCCTTACGTCACTGATGTTATTATAACATCGTTGACTGAATCTTTTCTTCCCCGTTCGCACGGTGTCTCGCGCGCGCCCGGGGAGTTGATAATTTCCTCCCGGCGGCGGTAGGTGACTGGAACGGCGGCATCGAAAAATAATTTCTCGCGCTAATTTGGCGCGCGCGTTTTGATCAACGACGGTAAACAAGTGAATCGAGTGAGGTGTGGAGTGGGGTGGAAATTTCGAAAGATATAGGGGGACGGTGTTGTAGCGCGGGCTGTGCATTGTTTCGACACACATACACGCGACTCTGTGACATACGTGGTAATATGATTAGTGGTTGATGATCTACGTGTATAGAGGTGTTTACGGGAGATACGGAACCTCGCCGGTAGTGTGTGTGACATTTGCCGGTATAGAAATTTTTCTTCCGTCGGTCTGAGTCAGCGGGGTGTTTTCCGCTGCGGTGTGAATCTCAACCCGCGTGTGGTTCTCTGGATAAATTAGATGAGTGCTTTTGTAGTGACGTTTTTTGGTTGTGCGCCAGCTTTTGATTTATTCAGCCAAAAAAATAATAATGAAAGTTCGCAGTTTTAGTTTTGTAGAAGAGCTTTTGAATTAGAGGATAAAGTTTTCGTGCCCCCATTTTAATTCTGCTGTACATTCAAAAGCATTCGAAAATTCTGAATTCTAAGCCGTCATTTTGAATCATCGGCCACTATTTCGAATCTGTGGCAGCCATTTTGAATATTCAGCCACCATTTTGAATCTTTGGCCGCCATTTTGAATTTTTTAACCAATTTTGAATCTTCTGCCGCCATTTTTAATTCTCTGCCGCCATTTTCATCCCAAATGCGCCATTTTCATCCCTAGTCCGCCATTTTTTTAATCGACGAAAGTTAGAAAAACTCGCCGAAAACAATTTTTATTGGGGTAACTCCACGAACGGCGCGCAGTGATGCGAAACGGAAATCCAGTGGAGGTGGTTCGCCTCGTCCAATTAGGAAAACTGCGGCGGCTCGATTCGATTAATCTCGTTATCGGATCGGATCGATTTTCTGTCGACGTTCGCTCCTAGTAGCCGGATAGCTATATATCGCAGCGCGGGAACTAGAGATGCGCGAACGGATTGTCGCTGTCGTAACTTTTTAGCCGTGAAAGGCGATACCGCGCTACACCTATACCGTGGGGATTCGGATTAACCGTTGTTCGATATTGGAATGGCTTGCCTACGAGCCAGCAAGGAGACGTTGAGTGACAATTCGGCCGCCAGGGGCGCCGATCAACATTCGATCGTGCAAGTAAGTGATATCGCTTTCGGTATAACCGTTTTGGTTTTTTTTTGGCGGGGCTCTTTTAAAGAACTTGTTTTTGGCTCAACAGAGAATCAGGTGCGTTTATTGTTGACAGCAACTTGTCTGTGCGTGTGTATACGCAGCTCTACAGTACGTTTTAATAATAGGGCTATTCATTTAACACTATATTTTCCATAGAATATTTATTATTATTAAATAACCTAAGTTAAATAACCGTATGCACCGCCAAAATAGTTATTAACTATCGTATGGTAAATGCAGCGCAATGAAGCATTATTTAGCAATGCGCAACGTTATAAAAATTGCGTTTTAAAAAGCATAATTGTGTTGTCACGTGAACGTTCCATAGCGCCACCTTTATCTTCTCATTCTTCTGATAGTTTGTTATATTATGTCGGTGCATACGTGCATTCATTTGCTTAATTTATAATTTCACAATGTACTAGACTGTGTAATGTTTCGTTGAAAAACAATTATCAACTAATTAAGTAGTAATGTAAACAAGTACAAATATTTTAACGTTTTCACTAAGTAGGTATTACCTTTTTAATACTGCAAAGAAAAACGCCAGTATTCTCGTATTGTTTGATTATTCTCGCGAACATTCGTAGCTGTCTTGTTTTTTTTTTCGTATTTAATTCACTCCCATTAGACCCCGGCTGAAACCTTGACGTGTTTATGGGTTGGGGATGAGGCCAAAAGTTCCTGGAACAGTCTCAATTTGGATTATTACGCTTGGTGTCTAATTACATGTACGTGCAGCGTCTCTTTCCTGGAAGAACTTCACCTTGAAATTTACGTGGTCTCTCTGCTTCTGATTAATGTTAATTGAATGGGTCATGAACACAAAAGAAAACGGGAGGTGTAGAATGACTGTTGATTACATAAAATCCGATTAGGCTTCACGTGTGGTATTGAAATACTTTTTATCCACCTATGACCACGGCTAAGAGGGAATTACTTTGCGTCACTGAAATTTCGTTTTCTTTTTTTAATTAAAAAATAATTTAAATTAAGAGTCGTAACTCAGTTGCTTTTTGAACTGACGTGTCAGAACGCAAACACGTTCGATTCTCGATTTTGATTATTTATTTATTTTATTATTATTATTTTTTTTTTAATAAAAAGTTAAGTTGCAGCGAATTAGTCGCTACACTTGCTAAAAGTAAGATAAAACTGCGTTGACGAATGGAAAATTAAAGCTTGGAGAAATTCAGTTCAAACGTCCTTATTTCCTTTGCAATTTCCCGATGCTACGACGAGAACCCAGTCGGCACCGCACAAACCGCATTGATTCCCATCTGCATGATATCCAAAAACCCCCATTCCTAAACGGAATATTTTTCATGGAGTTCGAAGTTTGCATTTTCCCATATTTTTGGTGTAGAACTACGTCTTTCTTTAAACTGAATATTCCAGGGGGAAGGGAGGGTTTACAAAAAGTAAAAAAATTGATCTTTGCGCGAAAGTCCGGAAATCGGCAGACTCTAACGCCGACTAAACTGCACCGACAACCGGCGCCACATCGCGTGACACTGTACACGTGTACACGGTCTCTCAGGTGGATGTAACGGCCGATTGTTCTGCCCAGTGGTCCTCGGCTCTAGAGCAAAGGTTGACCCCATGGGATAATAAATATTTCGAGTTGTAGCCATGCTGCGGATGGCGTGCATCGCGTTCATATACAAGTTTGTAATATGTGCGCGGCCAAAAATTGGTTGTGCTTACAAATATGATTACGAGAGGTTGGACAAAATAATGGAAACACCACTATTTAGACACCGTGAATTTGATCCATTCTAAACATCAGCGTACAAATGAAAGTGTTTCTATTATTTTGTCCAACCCTTGCATGCGCTCTGCGGCGAACGTGGTATGCATATGCGAGTATGAGCTCGGCGCCGGTGCGTCCACTTTTTGACCGCTAAATTAATTATCGGGAAAGAAGAGCCGGTCGGTTTGTCGCGCGTCATCAGTAGTTGCTGCTGCTGCTGTTTAATTTGCTGCGGTTCGACGTCGTGTCGAGAGCAGAGCGTGGCACGCGCGGTGGGCCCACGTGCCGGAATGCCGTATTGAACGGTGATTGGATGCCACCTCACCGTGACGACACACGCGGGGAAAATACCGATTGGTGGATTGGTTTTCGAACTAATCAACGGCGGTATTTCATCAGTGTACATTCCGTCGGACGCCTTCCCGGAGTTATTCACGTGCTGTATTGAAACACATAGGGAGTAACTTCCAATTAGCAACAACAGATGGCGTTGTTCAGGGTGGCTATTTCTGACTTCATATTTATAATTTAGATTTCTTTATCGTTATCACTGGCCTCAGCTAATGGGTGTATAATATCTCTGAAGTGATGCAAGCGACAATCGAAATATCTACGAACATTTTTGCGAGAATATTTTCGCACGCCGGAAATAGGTAATTAAATGGCAGAATTGTCAACCAATACACTGATAAAAAAATGGCAGAATTTTTTTATCTGTGTTGTTATTTTCGATTGTTGTTTTCGATTGTTGAGGGACATGCCTGTAGTCGTTCATGTCTTTGTATATATCTCCCAGTTTAAAATCGTATTACCCAATCAAAAGAACAATTCAAATTTGCATTTACAGTCATCGAACAATGAAATGCAGCGAAAAATGTA
Organism: Melogona broelemanni; assembly: GCA_033995665.1. Taxonomy (NCBI): domain Eukaryota; kingdom Metazoa; phylum Arthropoda; class Diplopoda; order Chordeumatida; family Chordeumatidae; genus Melogona; species Melogona broelemanni. Next base: position 10,387 of record JAUJYS010004890.1, read on the forward strand.
ATGCATCTCGCAAGAAATATTCAATCCCGTGAACCTTTCTTACCATCTGTAAATGTGAACCTACCTGAACGTATATTTTTATCATAAATGTCTCGTTAATATGTTGCAGGTCGTAAGGGATAAGTTGTAGAGGAACTCGGGAGAGATGCCTGGATGGGGGAAACGCGTGAGGGGGGATTGAGGGCGGGGCAGACGACAGGGGAAAACGTGCGGGTGGAGTCCCCGAAAATTTCGTCGAAATATTCCCGGCATGCGTTTCGCGCGCACGACGCAGTGGGACCCCCGACGCAATTGGGTTTTGCGGTTGGACGGGGACGGGGGCGGGGGGAGGGGGGAAAGGGAACCCCGCGCGTGGTTCAAAAACCTCGTCTGAGCGAGCACACGCATACACGTACTGTCACACATGTGTGTTTTTATCTGTTTCCCGTTCTCCATGTGCATCTTATTAAAAAGTCCCGGGATAAGGAATTCGAATATAGGCGCGCGCTGTCCGTTTTTGTTTTGACTACTCGGAACCTGAGAGAAAGCAATCGCAAAATGTACGAGACTTTCACTATCGTCCAGACTTCCGGTATGCTGTAATGGTTTTGACATTATTGGCTATCTCGTGACATTTCAAGCAGACGGTCGGTGTTGACGGTCGGCCATAAATTTTGCATTTGTTTAATCGTTGATGTTTAAAAAAAATTTAAATTATGTTTCGAATGTTTAACTCATTTAATTAGCGTTAGATTGTTTTAATCATGGGATCGAATTGTCATTTTAAGTTGCTAGCAATTTTGTGTAACGTTATTTATCAATTTTATGTATTGGTACATTCAATTCTGTGTACCGGTATTTGTCAACCAATGCTGCTGCATATATTAATATCGGCCCAGTTTTGATATTGTAACACCCAAATTTGCTTTTGCTGGTGTATTTGGAGATGTGGATTATTCCTTTATTTTTATTGTCAAATAGATATTACTATTTTTATGAAAATGGCATTTACTCGAGTATCTGTAACGCTTGTTATTACCGCCCGGATTATTTTGGTCAGGCAAATATTCTTTTTTTTTTTTTTTTTATTCCGGATCACTGTAGTGAATAACACTACAGGAGGTTATTGTACCCCTCGCGTCGCTGC
>JAUJYS010004891.1:0-11512 GCA_033995665.1 Melogona broelemanni
CCCTCACATAATCTCTATAGAGATTCGAGGGTGCAGTAATCCTGTAGTGCACTAGGCGCTACAGTGATTTAAAAAAACAAAAAACATAATGTCGTATATATATTTTTTTAAATTTAAATTCACTGTAGCGCCTAGTGCACTACAGGAATACTGCACCCTCGTGTTTCTTTGGAGATATGTGAGGGGCAAATATACAGTAAATATCAATCAATATTAGGTTTTCTATCTTTGACCTATTCATGCATGACCGGTTAGGTGTTTGGCTACAGTGTTTGACCGGGTTCATCTTCGTCCACGTAGGTTTCCCCGACTATGACCAGTTTGAATTTTGTTATATTGTTGGTTTGTAGGGCCCCGATTCACGGGACTGTTAAAGAATGTCGACAACAATTGTTTTATTTCCTAACACCTTTTTATTCGACTGTTGTCGACAGACCGGCGAATATGTTTGCCGTAAAGTGTGGTTCTCTTTACAGTGAAGTTTAAAACGTGGCAGTAACAGCAACTGGCGAAGCGAATAATTATTTTATTTCTATATTTTAGAAAAAGTTTTATTTATTTATTAGCTCCGCGAAGGGGCACATTTTCACCATCATCCCATGATCCAGTGAACAAGAACCCTTGACCGGGAATCGAACCCGGGATCGCCGCACCGCCATCGGCTGCAAGACCAACTGGGGCTACGATAAAGTCGAGTTATAAAAATGTTATCTGTTTTGTACTTAATATGAAAGCGACCCACTCGTTTATTCTAAACTAAGTTGAGTAACAGTGAGACATTTTTTTATGACGTTTTTGCAATTGTCAGTTTCATCTGTTGCTGTTTTTTGTCACGTTTTTTGCTAGACTTTCAAAGATGTTAAATTCTTTGATTTCATATTGTAATATCATAAAACAGCTCCTAAGTTGTTCTCTAAGGTTGTGATACTCTTCGTACACCCGATTGATATTATTTACACGAACCTTTTTTAATGAGGTCTCGCGATTGTGGTAGAGTTCAAACGCGCCAGGATTTGTCGACTCTTGTTAGCCTCCTTCCGAGCGAACGACAACGTTGTATCAGATATCATCGGTTTGACGCCCGCGAATCGTTAGTCTGAATTTAGGATTGATTTGTTGACCATCGTGCGTGAAAATTTGGCTTTTCCCGTTTGTACGTGAATGCCGTTGTTGCTTTTTTTGGTGATTGTTGAAGATGATTGTAATTTCGTCTCATCTCCTCTTCTCCCCTATGTGGAAGTTTGGTCTTTGCAGGGAAGAGCATCCGGGAACACCTCATCGTGTCTATACGCGGGGGAATTGAATAATTTGCAATCGCCAACGGTGCCACGATTGGTGCCTAGCTCAAATGTCGCTGCGAAGCGTCCACGCAATGTTTTTTTTAATATTGGGGAATTCGCTCTGCGCGTTGGTTATTCTCACTTGTAATACGTTATTTGGGTGACGAAATTGTGTACGTTGGTCAATGTACACAATTCGAACCCATTACCCCATTCGAATCGCACCACAGATATTAATTCCGTGAAAACTGAGGTCTTTTTGGATTATTTAGAGTACAGAGATCCTTTACTTTTATGTTCGTAAGTTAATCGTATGACGTCATTTTCGCGTTAATTTTTACATTGCTGTTTCGTGAGGCGTTTCACTGGAAACGTTACGCAGTGTTGCGAAATTACACTTTAAATTTTTTTTTTTAACTTAAAAAGTAAAACTTTCGTTTTTGTTTTTGATTTATTTTTGACAATCATTGAAGTGAATATCACTTCAGGAGATTCTGCACCACTCTAATCGCTTCAGTAATTATGGGAGGGACACATTTTCACCAGTACCCCAGGATCGAATAAACGAGAGCCAAAGCCGGGAATCGAACCCGGGATCGCCGCATAACAGGTGGTTGCTCTACCGCCAAGGTAACCGTTTGAAACGTTGCTGCGATCCTGCACCAGAACTAGTAGCACCCCAAGTGGGGAGGCTGATTGACGAGAGGCGCCTCAGGATAAAATTGTCCTTAAATCTGCCATACTTTTTATGCACACATGGGTAGCTGCTTTTTCTACGCCTTACATTTCTTTGTTGCCACACACCGGTTAAATTGGCGTCATCCATCCAGCTTTTACCGACGTTTTTAGAACGTGCTCTTTTCAGGTGCACGTTGCAGGTGACCCGTGCTTGAATTGTACAGAAGAAACTCTTTATTATTAATTTATTTTTGCGCTCCGTATATAGTTGTGCCAGATTGGTAATGGCTAGCTCACTAAATTATGAAGTCGTATTGTCAGGCTGACGATTAGTTAAAGAATTTGTGTAGAATTAGAACAACCGTTTTTTTTTCTCCGTAATTCGGAAATGAACAGTCATCGAGAAGTTATAATGCCCGTTGAACATCGCTATTTTCTGAACGATCGTTCGACCGTTCTCTATATATTGTTGTGTATTTCAGACTTTCAAGTTTTGTAATGCCACGTATATATTTGTTTTATTTTGTGTGTATCGGTGTATGTCATACAGGGTGCTATTCGTACAAAGGTCTTTTACTTTCTATGAATTGTCCGTTGATTTGGTCGGATGCCAGAGCATTACGTTTGAAAATTCGCTACTCAAATAATAGCAAATTTAGCATTTCTTGTTTGTTACGCCGTTTGGTCTGGCATTCGGCGAATTAATTTGATAAATAATTCGAAAGTGGCAGAATTTTGTTGCGTCATATAGCACTCTTGTAAGACCTTTATTCTAGATATTTTTAAATACTATGAACTGAAAGAGAAGGGCATTGTTAATTTATTAGGGTCTGAGCAGACATTTTGCAATTACTAATATTTGGGACATTTAATCCCACCATTGCTACTAATGGGGAAATAAATCCTTTCTAAAACGATTTGCATGAGGATTTTGACGTATCTAAGCAGAATTAAAATGTTCATCTTCGATTCCTGCAGCCTGGCTAATCCAGCTGTCATTCCCCATCCCTTCCCTGCCGCTCGCATATCTCCATAGAGACATGAGGGTGCAGTAATCCTGTAGTGCATTAGGCTCTACGGTGATTTAAAAAAAAATCCAAACTGATGTATGCGTAGAAACGTAGATGACACAAGACGCACAAATAAAATCAATCGCCGAACTGAGACGAGAAAAACGATGAACGAGATTGTGTGTGTAGTGGCTACCCTGGTAGAGACGAAAAATAGGGTGCGTGTTGTCAAATCGAGTCCCACCCCAAATTGCCATGGGACACATTGTAAAATTTACCAACGCGCCCCAAGTGACCTTTAACCCTATGGCGGTCATCTTGGTTTGGGGTGCGTTAGTAAATTTGCCAATGCACCCATCACGTCATAGGGCGGCCATCTTGTTTTGGGGCGCGTTATTCAATTTGGGGGTGGGACCCAATTGACAACGCACCCCTGCCCATGACGTTTTGTCATAGGGCGGTCATCTTGTTTTGGGGTGTGTTGGGCCCTCTTCTGTGCGGCGTGTAAAGACGCACTTGCAAAATGTAGGGCCAACGCACTCCAAAACAAAATGGCAGCTTTTTCGTCCCTAACGCCACCTAGTGGCTCAAGTGGCAGCTTTACTTACTAAACCAACTTGACATAGAAAAAGTGCAAGTCATGTACACACATTCAAATACATGTACGAGACCCATTCCAAACATATTTTCGATATTTTTACAGAATTCTGTTTAATTGACGATTCAACATTATTAATTTTCAGCAAGTATAGGAAAAAGATAAAAGTTTACAAATAAACCCTAAACCCAAGAACAGTTAAAGACCAAATACAATATATTGAATTTCCATTATTTATTTAAAATTCATTGAATAGGAATACACACAAGTATATGTCAGACACATGCATACAAGTAACAAATGAAATTACTTTTTATATCCATAAGGTCATGTTTTCAACTTATCATCCACCATAGCCCTGTCAAACACTACTCTGTAGGATTTTGTTTTATCCTGATTTAGAAGCTGAGCAGTTTTCTTATTACGTGTAATCATTTTTGGGGCGGAAGAACAATTTTTTCGCCAATACCATTTGTGACCATGTTTAAAATCACATCATAAATCAAAACTTGCAACACGGAGTATGATTGTGATATGCCCTTTACTTTCCAGCAGTTCTCACCATTGTTAAGTGTGTAGCCATAATTTTTAGGACCCCACTAACAAATTATTTTATGAATACATTGGACCCATATTCTTCTAAAATTTCATCAGTCATACAACCAAGATTTTCACCAAGCATATTTTCAAGTTTGTTGTGATTTTTTCCGCTTGCAAAAATAACTGAATCAGTGTCCATGTATAGGACGTCCTCACCCAATTTATCCAATACTTCATAAAGATGTAAACGAGCACATGCAGTTGTAAATGAGGCTATAACAACATTAGTTTTTCCTGAGGGCACAACAAAATCATCTGTAGCAGTGTACTCAACCATTGCCATATGCTCATTGATGAGATGAAGATTGTTCACAGATGTTACATCTGATTCCTGGAGCTCTACAAGCTGAGAGAATTGTTGTATGTACTTTATCTTTGGAAGATTTGCACCTTGGCCAAATTTACCCCATAGACTGGAAAAACACAGAAGGAGCATTAGTTTCAAACTTTAAGGCAATGTACAACAAGGACAAACTATTATACACTAATACAAACATTATTTATTGAAAAGACATATCTATTCAGCATTAGTTTAGCAATCATCATTTTTTTCAGGGTTGAACAAAATATTGTCTGGGTCCACTTTGATGTCCTCGTCATTCTCATAATCATGTATAAACTTATTCCTTTGGGCAGCTGTTTTGTATTGCTGTGGCCAATTAGAAGCTTCCTGTTTGATTTTTAGCAGGGCATTCACATATTCAGGAAATAGGCCTCCAGTTTTGGCTGTTCTAAATAAATAAAATAAGTAAAGAACACTTAATTATACACATTTAACAATATTTTATTCTTGTACATAAAAATGCAGTTAGTTATAAAAACAGATTGGTGCATTACAATTGCAAAACCTCAACAAAGTTTATAAAGCAGTGTACTTACTTTTTCTGTCATACTGTATTGTTTCATCATATTGCCAGATATCATGCACCTTGATGACCTGGTATATTTTATCTATGGCCTTGTTTAGCTCAACCCATGTACCATTAAGCATACACTCTTCATCTGTATGAGTACATGTATCTTGATTACGCTCATCTGCACAAGATTTGCATAGTTTGCCATTAGTTTGCCATTACTTCTGTATGGTAATATTGGGTGGTACAGAGACTTTGGAGGCAAGACTTTGCATTTAACAATGCCAAATACATTGTCTTTATCATAGGTATCTGGTGCAGGAATCAATCTAGGGTGGCCTTTGGGCATGTGGCTATAGGGGCTATATTGGGTACAGACTCACATAGTCCATATAACGTATAATTTCATCATTATTAGCCTTATAATGAAGATATGTTGGTGCTGTGCGCCCTCCAAAGAAACTATCTTTTGGCTCCAATGGTTTAACAAACTTCCTCTCTTTGAGGAAAGCTTTTAACTTAGGTGTAATACTTATTAGATCTTTAAATCTACATTCCCATATTGTAACAATTTTAATATTGAAGCCAGCTAAGGTCTGAAGCTCAGCCAAGCGTGTAAGAGTTTTCAAATGATGGTCATTCATAGTGCCACCAAGTCTTCGGTTTTGCTGTTTCACCATTGTAACAGCGTGGGCATCCATGATAGAAGCACCCAAGGAACTCATAAATAGTATTATTGGCCTCATTATAACCATAAACAGAATAACGGCCAAATCTGGCTTCACCACCATTATGTGCATGCTGAATGTTACAACATGTGCTTTGTTCCAACCATGTCAGCCATTGAAGGCTCACACCACTGTGATGCTTTTTGTTTCCATAGCCACCCACAAGAATAATTCCTATAGAGTTCTCAGGCATGTACTTTTTCAGTAAGCAGTTTGGCAGAATGAAGCAATGATGGTGTCAGTTTCAAAGGGATCAACCTGAAACAGCTAAAGACAAAAGAAAAAAAGCAATATCATTAGTTCACATATGTGAGACATTTTCCCTCAGACCGAATAAACGAAAGCTCAAAGAGAAAAAAAACATTCAACAAATTAAACTTTAATCGATCACACAGAATATCTCATAGTGGAAAAACAGAGCTGCAACGTGGAAGTATTTTATTTCCTCCCACAAGCAGTTAATAAAAAGAACATGTCAACGTGTGGTAAAACAAATTTACAAAAATATGTTTAACTATATTTTTTTTTTAAAACACCAAAAGCACAGGTTCATGTCAAATGCAGGCACAACCACGCAAAATAACATTACTGTAGCAATCCCTTTTCTTGACCACAAACATACATCCTTGGCAAATCACATGCACAGTAAAATGGGTTGGCGATTACTTTAAAAAATGAGTCAGGTAAAACGCAACAGCTGATGAATTAAATAAACAAATGCAAATGTATCGACGATCAAGTTATGAGTAAAATTCACTGCCGAGCGAAAGTCAAAAACTCATACACAAAACTTTTTACATTAATTACGCTTGCTTGCAATAACGCCAGACAGGCCTAACCCAGTACATGGACAAAGGGGCGCGTCGAGACACTCAGTCTCTTCCAAATCGTAACACAGTTTTCACGCTCTGCCCAAACTCGGTTTGTGCAAATCTCGGGCGCAAACACAAAACAAACTTCATGCTGGGCGAATCAACAAACCTGAAATATCCCGCACGGCCAATCCATGCCAAACGCTACATGATAATTTCATTGGGACAATGCATCCTTCCAGCAGTGGCTACCCCAGCCTCTGCCCAAGTGCCAAGAGTCATCAAGGCCTGAAACCTGATATAGAACTCAGAACTGAGTAAAAACTCACCAATGTCCCCCGTTCAATCCGCCACAGCCACGTGCCACAGCACTCAAAATCCGGGCAAGATTCTCCATTTTTTCAGGTCCAAGACCAAAAATGAGAGCTATTGCGTCACCATCTTGCCGGAAGTCCTTGCCATTTTCCTCGCCACCTAGCGGCGAATTCATCAATATCCAGAAGTAAAATCTCACTGGCCAATGAGATAAAAAGCTAGACACCACGACGTCTCGTAGCAGACACTTTTCCTTCACACCAATATCCGACATGCGACACTAGGTGAGGTGGGGAGGCACACGTCTCGTGTTCGATTCCAAGTGTAGACAGTAGTTCGCAATCACAGCCAAACCTAGTGTCCTACAACATACATGCAAAAAGTTATATTAGCCATCATCCATCACAATTTGAACAAGCTTTAAAAATATGTTATACTCACATCCAAAGCTGATTTCTGGAAAGCTGTACATGCAGTTGTCTCGGAGATCCTTTTTTAAATTGAATTATTTGTCCTTGTTTTCCTCATAGTATTTGTTAAATGCTTTTCTATCCTTTCTTGACTTGGAATTTGCTCCATAGAATGACTTTTTAGGTATTAGCCCTTTGTAATTCTGATTGTCAGGGGTGTTAAAATAATTAGGAAAGTGACCTTTATTCAGTTCCTTTAAGTCAAAAGTTGGAGATGCTTAGATATGGACAATGACGGAAAGTTAAAGGAATCAATGAACTTGATTTTCAGTCCATCTAGAGTTATGCTCATAATTTTTTGTCCAGTCCAGATGGTTTCAGGGAAAATACTGTTCTTATAGAGCCACTGAAAGATAAGATGAGCATCATAGCCTTTGGCATAATGGGCGATAAAAATGAGTTGGTGTGGCTTTGCCTGACCACAATGCTCCTTAAAAATCCAAGAACAGAACTTGTCTCGAGGGCAGACTCCATGTTCAAGATCAAAATTCCATTGATTTGTTCCTTCCTGGCAAACAACAAGATTTGGGATGTGAATGTCTGTGTTTTGCATGCACTCAAAGTTGTAGTAAAGTATTTCACTTTGGCTTCCTTTTGAGGGGCAGGTTTAGTTTTCTTTGTTGCAGGACCACCTCTCATATTATTCCTTTTACTGTATGTAAGATCTTGGGAATCTTCAGTCATTTCACTTTCAGAATCATCATCTGTATCAGAATTATCAGCATTAGTAATATTCACATCTCATTTGGCCTGTTTTCTGCTAAAGGTTTTCTGAATGTAACACAGATGTCCAACATGTACCATCTTATGGCAAAATCAACATTTATAAATCCCACACACATGATTTATTTTACCTCCATTCATTGCATTATGGTGGCATTTTTTTCATGCTTTGTGATTTTTGCAAACTTTACCAAGATGATTGTCAAAGCATTGTTGGTCATAGAATCGGCGATTGCAATCATTGCATACCATCGTGGGAATTGTCATAGCTCTGGCCAATGCAATTCAACTTAAAACAAGACCTGCAACCTCCTTTGCACACATGTGAACGTGGGTCACAAGATTTCAAGTATGTTTCACAGTATTATTTAGACATATATAGAGCCTTGGGGCTAACAATGAAAAAACCCCATAAAAAACCATCATCCAGATGAGTCACCTCTGTATATGGGCTCAAAGTTGGTGCTTGATGAGATGACAACAATTCTGTAATCATTTTTTGCAATTGCTCTTTCATATAAGCGTACCTCTTCTATACCACATGGAGTCTTAGGCTTTCCAGCAGCCCTATGCAGTTGACCAGCTCTGAGGGTTTGCTCACTAGATCCTCTTTCAGAACCACAATATTTTTATGAGTTTCAAGTATTTCTGTGTATTACCACTAGGTGCATTTTCATGCTTGTAATGATCTAAGGCTATGACAATAGCACAAGTACAGAATAATGTATCAGTGTTTTTAATTTCAATAATGCATCTCTTGAACCCTTTCCATTCTTTATGACAGGCCACATGTCTGTTTTTAATGATTCCATATGGGTTCCAACCAGCACCTGGATCAGGATGAGCTGTATGAATGATGGAAAATTTAAGAGTCATTGCTCAGATTAATTGACTGATTTGAGTTGTGTAACTTACAAATCTGCTTCACTGTCACATCGGGTGTGAGTTTGGGGATTTTCATTAGAGGCATATTGACAGACATGTCCAGCTCATCAGAATTCATGAAGATTCGAACCATATCATGTTTCTTGTAATGAATTGTACTGAATTAATTTAGAATAGCCAGAAAGATTGATTCAACTGCATTTGCATAATTGGCTGGAGGAATCTTGTACATGTCTTTGAAACTGATGTCCTGCATCTGAAGGGTTGTACACCAATGTCGGCTATGTTGTACTGTACTCAATTTCACTTTGAAATAGTCGTTTGGGTTGAAAGACTTCATTTCATTAGCATCATCAGAAGTTTCTTGGGAATTAGTTTGAAGGTCTTGTACTAAATGTGTATTATATTGGTGGTCTTTAGAACTTCCTGGTTGGGGGTCAAATTGGGGTGCTTTAGAAGGTCCTGGTTGAGGGTCAAATTGGGGTGCTTTAGAAAGTCCATGTTGAGGATCAAATTGTGGTGCTTTAGAAGGTCCTGGTTGAGGGTCAAATTGGGGTGCTTTAGAAAGTCCAGGTTGAGGGTCAAATTGGGGTGCTTTAGAAGGTCCTGGATGAGGGACAGATTGGGATACTTTAGAAGCTATTTGTTGGCATTTGTTTTTACAAAGAGAAGGGAGTTTTGGGGGTAATGTCTTGCTTGGATTCTTGCTAATTGTGTTAGGTTGTTCAATTGGTGCATCATTGCTCTTGTCAGTCGGCTTGGTATTGGTTTTTGTTGTCTTAGTTTGTCCTTTGGTTGTCTCTTTATTTTCTGGTATGGTTTGACTTGGCTCAGGGTTTTTATCTTGTGAATTATCCTGTTCTGATTGATGGTCACCAGTTGTTGAGTTAATGGACTTGTGATGCAGGCCACCATTGACAGTCTTTGCTCCTCCCTGTTGTGTGTGTTAAAAGTGTTCTTTCATACATACAAGTATATTTTTGCCTCGAAACACTTACAATTTTCATTTCTTTCAAACTCATTGGGGGAAGTTCAACTTCTTCCAGATATAACATTTCCCCAGGATCAGGCCAGTCATCCAGATGGAAATTTTCGCACTTAGACCAATCATAATTAAGATCTAGATCAGCAAGCTCAGCTTCCCCCTATTTTGAAATAAGTCAAAAGAATTAGTTTAAATATAAAATACAGTAGCTGTTGGATTTTTAGTGAAAATTACATATCAACCAGTTAAATAAATACTAGCTAAATTATAAAATTCTTTCTCGACCAAAGAGAAAAGGATACGGCAACTTCTTGAGATATTCGATGAACGATTAACACATTAACGATGTTTTGTGAAAGTGTAGACATTTAAAGTACAGTATAGAAGGTAAAATACAATTCAAACAGTTGAATTTTTCTGCAGTCAGGCAATCTTATGTCCAAACAGCCATTTTCGCCATGCGTGTATCTTCTTCGGGACCAACAGGAAAAGTGAGCAAGAATGGGCGAATGTTTCATGGTCTGGGCAACTTCTGCCCTTTTTTCACACAATTGCACCTCAAGAGAAATATAAAAAACAATTATCAATACATTGAGAACAAGGGTGGGTTCGCTAGGGGGGTGGGGGAAAGAGGAATTTAGTTTCTAGTGTAGGAGGGGGTGGGGTATGACGTATGGTGGAGCCTGCAAATTAGAAATATGGTTGTTCATAGTGTGTTTAACCTCATGAATGAAATAACTTTCAGCCATAATCCTCAAAATAGCGTTTAAATTTGTAGATTAATTTAAAGTTATCAGTATCAGGTATGTGGTTATTATCTATACAATGTAAAAATAGCGATTTAAATAGCTAAGGAGGAGGCATCTCTCGAGCAAAGTTCTCCATTACAATCTTAACTATGTTTGCCTGCTCTTATCTGGGCTGATCTGCCAGTTTCACCCACATACACCATTCTGCATTTGCCGCGTTTAATAATATAAACCATTGGGTTGAATTCTTTGGTGGTTCTATCAAATGGTTTCTTTAAAAAAGAGGAAATTTTAGAAGGGCAGGTGTAAGTCAACTTGACATGGTGAGGGTCAAGTAACTCGTCTAATCTATTATTAATTTTTTTATTTTTATGAATAGATTAGAAGAGTTACTTGACCCTCACCATGTCAAGTTGACTTACACCTGCCTGCCTAAAATCTCATCTTTTTTAAAGAAACCATTTGATAGAACCACCAAAGAATTCAACCCAGGGGTTTATATTATTAAATGCGGCGCATGCAGAATGGTATATGTGAAACTGGCAAATCAGCCCAGATAAGAGCAGACAAACATAGTAAAGATTGTAATGGAGAACTTCGCTCGAGAGATGCCTCCTCCTTAGCTGCACATTGTATAGATAATAACCACATACCTGATACCGATAACTTAAAATTAATCTACAAATGTAAACGCTGGTTTGAGAGGATTATGGCTGAAAGTCATTTCATTCATGAGGTTAAACACACTATGAACAACCATATTTCTAATTTGAGGGCTCTACCATACGTCATAACCCACCCCCCTCCCACACTCGAAACTAAATT
>JAUJYS010004892.1:0-11510 GCA_033995665.1 Melogona broelemanni
TCCAGATGAAGAGGTGGACAGATTCATGACTAAGCTTTCATTTGTTCCGCGGCATATTGAGTTTTACCCTTATTTTTGTATTTCGGAAATAACCGATCGAAGCCGGGACAAAGGCCGATAGTATCGATAGTATCGATATCTGGCGACCTGCATCAAGGTGTCCCGGATTCAATTGTCGGGTAGGTTCCTTTTAAAAAGCAACTCGTTCCCGTTCTTCGTTCCTCCACAAAGAAAGGACCGATGACGTTCCTCGTTCCTCCATAAATGGAAAGGAGCAAGGTCGTTCTGCCGCATTTTTTTTTTTGCAGCAATTTTTTAACTTATTAGATGGCAAATAACTGTCACAATATTCCCAGACAAATTCCTTGTGAATTTCAAAAATATTTAAGCTTTTTCAGCCATGCAAACAAATAATCCTTCGCAGTTCACCGAGCGTGTCATCATTTTTATTTGTATAAAATGGAACGTGCTAAATCCTTGAATGTTCCTAAAAAAAAAAGCTCCCGAACAAGCGACATAATTTAGAATTTAAATGCAATTTCAAAAAAAGAACAAAAATGAAAAGGAACGAGTGTAAATAAGAACGAGGACGTTCCTCAGAAAAGGACGTTCTTCTGCCGTTACTACCCAACACTGCTCGGATTCGTAGCGCCCAAGAAGACTCTCTTCGAAAAAACACCGATTCGACCTCGTTTCACCGGTCCGAACGGGCCGCCCGGCGCTGACCGTCGCCGACGATAACAACTAAGACCTGCTCTCACTCCATTACAAAGAGCATGTCACGGCGCATCTTTGGCCCGCTCTCACAAAGCGGATTTATTATTATTGGCTTATACTGTATGGGGGGAGGCCAGCCAGCACATACATAAAGCCTTGTACAAACACGCGCGTACACGTGGTCGCGCATGCGCTGACGACGGGGGGAGGATGGCGGAGGGCGGTACGGGCTACCGAGCTGACAGGCAGCACTTCCTGTTCTCAAACGCACAATATCGCCGCGCTTTCCGACTATATAGTATTTCTTACATCGCGGCGCAAAGGCAAAGTAAAGACCTATTCAAGCTCATGGAAAATGAGAAGCAAGATCTGAAGCGCCTCATCTAAGGATACTTTTTCTGAATCCGAAAGATATTTTTTGGTTACGTTGGTGGTTGGTGTAAGTTTAGTGGGGAAAATTCCATCCACTGAGTGAATATCACTGCGGGAGATTCTATTCCCCTCATGTTGCTTAGGCAATATGTGAGGGGCACATTTTCACCAGTACTCCAGAATCGAATAAACGAGCGCCTGCGTCGGGAATCGAACCCGGGACCACCCACTAAGTTGTCTGTTACCATTCCCACTGAGTCACTGGTACGTACAAGTACGAGTACGTAAAAGTTAATTTTGACGTTTCGTCAGAGACAACAATGTGCGTTCAATAAGAAGATCATTGCTTTGAATTTGCAGTCCCCCTCAGTAAGAACTAAACTGACTGTTCTTTCAACTTTTAATTCTCTACGATTTACTTTCTTTGCAAGGATGTGAGTATCTACGCCTTCGTATTCGTTGGTTTTTATGTAGAAACGGAGTTGCCGTAAATCTGGTGTTGCGCAGGCGTTGCCAGAAAGCCACACACGAAAACAAGTCCATATTGAGTAGCAAAAACAGAGCTTTTTATTTTTTTTCGCCCTTCCCAGCGCAATTCATGCCAGACGCAATGCAGTATCTCTATTCAGTCAGCCCTAGGGGTGGGTGGAAGTATGAAGGGATAAGGGGAGCAAATTCCGACGGCTAATGCACTTTTTTTTTTTTATTCCGGATCACTGTAGTGAATAACACTACAGGATGTTATTGTACCCCTCGCGTCGCTGTGACGATATATGAGGGGCACATTCCAGTACCACAGAATCGAATAGACAAAAGCCTGCGCCGGGAATCGAACCCGGAACCATCCGCTTAGTAGTCTATGACCATAGCCACTGAGCCACGGAGGCCGTAGAGATTGATGGAATAGACAGATTTAACGCACATGCTTTCATATAGTCAGCCAAAATCCTTTGCAACAATTTGTGCTTGCAATTTTTCGTTTTGTGAAATACTTTTGGGCGTTGCATGTACACAGTGTGGAATTTGTCAAAAAAAAAGGAAGGGGGGTCAACATGGGCTGGTTGGAAGAAAGCTGGTCTGTTCTTGCAAAAATTTAATGTTTGATCAGCACAATTTTATTTTTATTTCTGTAGAAAAACGAATTGAATCACAAAACAATCTATTCGATTGTAGTGCGTTGTGTCACCGGGTGGCGTCGCTGGCATCGCTCATTTCAAAATGGATGACCCGAGCATAGCGGTAAACATCGAATTTGCACTCGAAAATCTGTAGAATTACACAATACCGCTCACACCCCCTCCAGCATCAGCCCAAGCCCAAAGCTAACTCCCAGTCAGAATCCTAATAACCATCCTGTATCTAGAAGCTGAAAAAATAAAAGTAACGCTCATTTCTCGTGCGGGATGGATGTACGTACGAGTATACAAGTACATCGCGTATGACGGGGGAAAACTGAATAATGCTAAATAAAAAAGCTAATACGCTCGACAAAATGTGCTTAAAAAGTCGTAAAATAATGAACAGCAAATAGATATATGGCCCACGGCCGCTCTACCGTGCAACGACGTAGACACACGCAGATACACTGAGAATACCAGAAGCTACCAGCAATGTTGGCCATCCACTAGCGTCAAGGCTATGATGTCCGCCTGAGATCAGGCGTCGCTATTTTAGCAAAAAAAATGTGTGTCTTAGCAAATAAATTGGCGTTTTCAATTTCAATATAAGAAAATATCGAGTTTAATTCCATACCGAGACCTCAGCAATTTTTTAGACGAAGAAATATCGTGAACACGACTTCCTTCGGAATGGAAGTAAAGATGAGAGACTCGTGACAGTACCAGGTAAGTTCCATTTCAAATATCCCTAGTCCCTAGTCAGAAGCCGTGATAAAATCTTTTTTTTTTCAATTTCCTGTGGTGTTACAGCGCATGAAAGTGACATATTGACTATTTCAGGCATCAGCTATTCGAATTTATATTTTTTTGAAAATCCTAGACATCGTATATTATTACTTATTCTACATGCATACAATCTGTTAGCTACGCATTTGACGGTCAAGGGGTCTCTGGAACACGAGACCATATTTCTATCTACGGGATGGTTTACGAGCAGGGTCGCCACTTTGAGGCCAAAAAAAATAGTGACGGAAAAACCGGCTCAGTAAAATTTTATTACCGACTGAACGCAATCAAGAAATGAATGTCGACGGAAACCTGTCGACAACAGCAGCATCGCCATCCTTCCAGCTCTTCTGTGGAGAAATGCGCTATCACTAGATGGCGCCAATTACCGCCACTATAGTCGAACCAAAGAAGAACCGAAGAAGTATTACAGTATGAATGAAATGGCGATTCCCAGCTTCGCACGGGCGGTGCTGCTGCGGGTGGACATTTTTAAGAAAACTGAAATAGCTCATAAGTTCACAATGATCGACTCCATATATGTGCCAAACTTCATTACAATCCGACCATTTTTAGCTGAGTAATGAGCTACGGCAAAAGGGAGCCCGATTTTATGACTTACGGTGTGGATTGATCCGAATTGAAAGACATTCGGCATATGGGGCGTTCTGAATTCTAACTCATCAGCTGTGCTGCTTCTAGATTTTCCATATATACAATTTATAGCCCCCTCGCGGGAAAACAAGAATACTTAACGCCCCATCTCTCGAAGAACTTGAAAATTAAGTAATGGCGGGTAAACCAATGGTAATGTCAATCACTCGCACTCAATTTATTTACGTCTAACATCTGTCAAACTGTAAATCGGTTATGATTTTTTTGAACTTGGGAGGCAAGCCACAGGTCGCGTTCAACTAACGATATATCCAGAAAATGACCACATGACCGTAACACTGTTTAATATTTTGAATCTCCGAGGCCGAAAATTTTCTGTCATAGGGGATGACGGCGCTTCCATCACGTTTAGGCTTATACAAGGCACAAGAAAACGAGCTGTTTCAATTACTGGTGGACTTTCTTACCGAGTTAAAAATGATCAGGGTACAGCCGACTACACGTACATTCAAAGCGGCTTCATGACGCTTCGTCAGGTTTCGTAAAACAATAAAAAAAATATAGCCAAGGTTCAGCTTGACCTAGCCTCACGAAAGACCGTAGGTTGCCATTTGCAATTTTGTACTGACGTCACAGAACTTCCGGTCACAACAAACACTTTTGTTTCGCGCCAAAAATATGAATTCATTTTGGCAAATGTTCATTTCTCCTTTCGTTAACTAGTATTTTTTACAAATACATTACGGTAATTTTGGCTTTTTCAATCAATTGTTCCACATTTCTATGGAAACTACATTCTGTTTGTGGCAAACGTGCGCATGCGATAAATTTTAAACAAAAAAAACCCACTTTCTTCTAAGTACAAAATCATAAATGCTAGTTAAGTCCTTTGTGTCGTCTCCGGACCCCGACCCTCGACACCTAGTGACTTCAGGGAACAGAAGCCCCTGAGTTTTCTTGGCACAATAGAGGTGGTTTGCCATTGCATTCCCCCGCGCAGCACCACGGCTGAGCCGGGAATCGAACCCAGATCCGCTGGTCGGCGAGTGAGCACGCTCACCTCTCGGCCAGATACGCCTTAGCTTTGAATAAATCTTCTCATATAAATTATAAAATTGTGACAATCAAAATAACAAAGTTTTATTAGTAAATTTATTGTTCAATAAGTTGTAGTACAAATTGTATCTTTGGTAGCTCTGGCAAACAATTTTAATAACTTCTTAGTACAACTAAATGAGAGTACACATACAATAACAAACGTATTATATCGAAAATTAGCGTTATTGGATTTAAATCAATGACATAGTGTAAAAATTATCTTATATTTAACAATTGCATGCTCGCAAACGACTGACGGGAGCGGCATCATTTCACAAATTTTATAAACACGAATTTGCAAGCAAGCATGAATAGCGTACGTCAAACAAAATTTGTCAAATTCACCACACCCGACGAGCAGGGACTCAACAACTGTCACTGTAAAATTTAAATAGGCTTGTTGCTTGTATTTCTACTCGCAGAAAAATAAAATTATAACCGATATAATTTTTAAGAACCAAGTATTTTTGCATATCGAATTGACTTTTATATTGTCTGATCAAGCGTAAAATTAATATGGAAGACTTGTACTTTGATGCATGAATTTGCTAGAAAATGCCATTAGTCTATGTACAGGTCACTGGCCAAACTAGCAACATTTTTCAAGGCAAGAAAAATCTAAATGATTAAGGCCACAATTGATTGAATTACTGGCAAGTTAGCCAATATCGTTCCGCGTTACAATTTTAACAAATCTTTACATACGAGCGTATATCTAACAAATACAGTATTTATACACAGTATGAATGTACATAATATTTAACCAAATCAGATGATAACTATTGATTGGTACGCACATTTTAAATAAATTTATCAAATTTCAATCGTTGAAGCAATACACTAAAACCAGCAACACAGCTACCATTCAGACTTCATCGCCGAAAAAGCGGTAAATAAAATTTAGTAGAATTATTTTGTTTTTCAGAAGTTAGATTAATTTTTTTCCCGCATAGTCTTAAAAACGTTTTTTTTCATCTCATTCACAGAGATGGGCGAATAAAAAGGATAAGGGAAATTAAATGGATACAAAAATTAATTATGAAACGATAGAAAATAAATATTTTTAAACATATTTAATTCCCAAAATTCCGATTTATCACGTCAATAACGTGAGAAATTGAGAACAAGGAACCAATCTATTCCAGCCTTGTAATGCTAAATTATTGCGGAAGAAAACAACTTCTTCGCATGTGTAAAACTATTAATTCAGTTATTTCAAAACGATATAATGAATTTCAACTCACGACTCCACAAATTTTAGCTAGAACTAAGCTATATGAAATGACGATTTGGTACAAAATGATCGTCGAGCAAAATATGTAATCGCCAGATAACAAACGTTGCCATTTTCATTTTTCGATTTCTTCATGGTATAAGTACATTTCGATAATTCAGCCGTTCTATATCATCACGTGCGGAACAGGTCAAAAAGAGGTAAATCATTCAATGCACACAAAAATGAGACGCAAAAGACGCACTTGCGTCTAGTGGCACGTTCGAGTAGAGAACCACGACCGGACCCAATTTCACAATTAGAAGTTATTTATCCCCAAGTTGTTTTTCAAATTAATCCTAAGTGCAAAAAAAAACCTGATTAACAACAAGGACGCCAGTTGCATCGGTGCATCGAGTGCAGTCAGTGAGTAAACAAGTAAAGTGGTAAATAGTACATGGCACAAAATGAACTAATAATAGGAATTAAATTAACCACGGCAACATCCGCAGAGGTCCCCGACTGAAGCACAAACAAACACTGTCGACATCGTGTATGTCGCACCACATACACGATTAATCATCCGAGAGATCGTCGCACCAGAGGTTTCATCCGTCGGTGCCAGGCCTCGTCCCAAGCCATGACTCGTTATTTTCCCCCGCTCGAACGATAAGGCGCACGCAACGCCGCGTCACCCCCTATACGATAGCAGTCACTCGTATATAAAGTCACCGCGGAATGGCATGATTTCAATCGATCACGACGACGTCTCGTGTCTTACGTAGAAATTGTTGCAGAAATTCTGCTCTCCCCATTTTACAATAACAAATCGTGTCTATCACAGAACTTTGCATGCCGTCGTCTTGGGTTCGAACTGGACCAATAGTGGTCTCGTTTTTTTCCCCCCACCTTTTCTACCTCACGTGCTTAAGTAATTGTGATCGACACGGACTCAAGCACGATGACGGATCATCGTTTTCTTCTTTTCTTAGGCGTTTGTGTGTTGGTGGAGGTGGGGGAACTTCTTTATAAAAAGATCTTGGTTAGTCTATGATTAGGAACAATCTTGGCCTCGTGTTCGCGGCTCGAGCCGCACACGTTGAGGTAAATTCTGTTGGTGAGCAAATACTCGCGACGCACTATTGGTAGACCTCGGCTATATCCCTATAGTCCGCTTACATTTTGGAATGACTAGAACGTTACGCTACCACCGAGTTGCCGTTGGATTCCAGCAGCTTGTGGCTGGCCGCTTGCTCGTAATCATTGGAGACTGTCGACCGGGAGACCCGGTTAATCTCGTCGGTCGAGTCGCTCTGAAATAGAAATGACATGCAGGTTATGAGACGCTGGAAGTGTAGGATAGAAAATTAAAAACAAATAACGAATACAAACAAAAGCCCTAATAATAAAATCCTAAAAAAAAAACAGTTTTTGACGCCGACGAGATATTACACCCTGGGAAAACGCCGAAGAAAATAAATAGAAATAATATATAATTTCAAAATTATGAAAGAACATTCATAATTTCGAAATGTATCGCAAACATAACTCAACTAAAATATCATAAATAAATATTTAACTAATTATGAAAACTATTTTCAATCATTTCATATACTGTATGAGAATTCGCATGTCTCTGTTCAGTCTCTTTTCTTCGGCAGTCCCAGGGCCATTTTCCCATATTTGTTGTCACTGAAAATGTACCAGTACAGCATCGCCGTGTTTTTTTTTTCGTATACCGGAATATCAAAAATGGCTTGTGTTTAAAAGTTTCACCGAAAAAAAAAAATGTTAAAAACTCTATAATTTAATAATAATTTAGCGATTAAATCAAACGCAAACGAGCGACCACACTGCATGAATTCATTCCGTTTATCTTGCAGCATCAACAATGATTAGAAATTACCTGCTGGCACATCAGTTCTAACTATCTTTAAAATATGGACACGTTAAAAAAAAAGATTGAAATTTCCTATAATTACCGAGACGAAAAACGATCGTATCCAGAAAGCGGATACGCAGAGCAACGTGAAAGCTCCGATGGCGAGTAGCGCATAGGTAACCGCCGTGCCCAGCAGGATTGGCCTCTGCAGTTGCGATTTGAATCTGTCTGCGCTGGCATCATTAATAGTGGCTCCCTAGAACAACAACAATTCAATAAATAAAATTCACCATTGCGCGTGATTAAGTCAAATTGTGCGAAAATGTCAACGGAGCACTCAAAATTACCGTACCTCAAACACCCAAAACAGTGGAATGAATACTGGGTTCAATTTCTCGTAACCACTAGAAAAAAAAAAAAAAAAAAAAAAAAAATTGGATATCTGAACCACTGATGCTGTTAACATAACGGGGAAACGGTTAATGAATTAATTAGGATTATTAGGAAAAATAGGATCACGCATCAAATATACATCTAAATATAAATCTGATGTTTCTCTTGTAATTAGTCTGAAAAGAGCAGCAACTTACACAATTCCTTTACAAGGTCCAAAATCCGCATTCATTTGCAGTCGTTTGGCAGCATTCATCACAATTCCAGTGTACTAGACAAATTCATAAAAAATAAATAAACAGGCTGGCAAAAAAGACATTGACAGACAAATAAAACCATTAGAGCTAACCAGACATCAACGGCTTAGTTTCCAACTACCCCAATTTCAAACAAAATATCACCAAAAATATCTTACGGGTTCAATGTCCAAAAACGTTTGATGCAACTCCGTCTCTGGATGCAAACCATCCACGCCATAAATGTAGTGTTCGTCGGCATCAAGGAAATGGGGTAACGACACAATAATTGGAGCTCCTGAAATAAAAAAAATTACATTTGAATTTTTGGACGTTTAGGAAAATTTGGACGTTTTGCGTATTGTCACATATTTACACACAAACTCAAATAATACGTATTGACATCAATGCCCAAGGAACTGAAAATATTTGCATCGTACCCATGCTCGGTCTTCACCAGATAACAACCCAGACTCATTTATTCTGAGCATGTAAATTCTGAAGCAATTTCGATTGCAATAGCTTGCGAGGACAATTTAACATGGTTCAAGCACGAGGATCCTCGCTCGGTTCGGCCATTTAATTATATGTACGTCTTATTTGCCTGTGTTTTATTATTCGTACATACACTGTGGACAATTAATAGTGGGTTAGGAAGTCTATGAATCAAAACGAGAGGGACGAGGTTCCCGGCGCTGTACCGGACCTCGTCCCTCTCGTTTACACTGTGGACGTGTCGCGCATTTTTTTTTTCGCAACCTATTTTAAACCAGCATACGGGACAGTAAATAATATTCGATTCAAATTTGTTTTACACGAACGACGACGGGCTGGACTTTGGTACTACGAAATAAGAGCTCAAACTCATGGGTAACAATTAAGACTGGCCGAAAATTCGGCAGCAACAGGGTGCACAAATCGTTGAGCACCAAATTAATAATTACCACATATATGACACCACAGCAAGAGGCTGAATTATAAAAAAAAAGGTCACGTAAGATGACAAGTGGCAGATTAAATGTCCAATCGATAATAAAAAATTGAACCGAGTCACGATATTGATATCCTAATGCAACGTTGAAAATATAGTAGCTCATACTGTAGTCAAGACGCAAGACGCTATCGTCCATTCAAGTAAACTTGGATCTCAAAATTAGATCACGAGTTAATCTCCTAAAATAAAATTTACTAAATGTATGTAGCTCAAGATTTAAAACCATTTGACCTTGTGTGCCAGCTGCCACTTGAACTCGCCAAAATTATTAGGCAATGAAACCTTGTAAGCAGAGCGGGGATCATGCGACGCTGAAGGCGACGATCTCGTTTGAGACCATCGATTACACGCATTCGAAAATATATTTTTTCCATTTGGAATATCCGTTTGGTTACCGTTCTTGCAGGCGCTGATGTTCATAGCACCGCTGAGCAGGCAATTCCCACTGGAGCAATAGCAAGTATTCTCAGGATTCACTTCGGCGCTGGCCAAGAGTTCGGGGGGCGGCGTGAATCTTAGCAATCGGATGCCGGACACGACGTTGTCTGTGTTGTAGCGCAAATAGAGTGACCTGGGAAAAAATAAATGCATACGTTACGAAACATTTACTAACAAAAATTGGTGGTAACATACCTTAAACGTTGTAGTGTAAATAAATACGAGGTAGTAGAATATGGATGAGATTTCAGTTACCTGCACAGATCGGAAGTGAAAATTGCAGCCGGCAATTCTCGCGTCACATGAGGTGGGTATTGGGCGCCATCTAGGAGAAAAATAAAAAATAAATATATAAATTAGCAGTGCCGATTGATCACAGTGAGTGGCGAGGAACATAAGTTGAGACAAGAGACCGGCCCGAGAGTTAAAAGTAAAAAGGAATTCAAACCTGTTCCATTTAACATGTTACAGTAAGTGGTGTTCCACGCCGACAGCGTCCTGAAAAAAAAAATGGTTTTTAGATTTTAAAAAAAAAAATTATTAAAAAAATGAGTAAATATTTTATTTTCTCTATTTTAAAACTTTCATAAAATTGATACCAACACAACAAAAAAAATTTAATCCCAAAAGGAAATTGGTATCTGATCACAAATCCCTGCATACAAGTCGGATGGCCGATTTCATTGATCTTTAAATCATAGTTGGAGAAATACGCAGGTATTTTAAAAACAACAACCTGCGTAATCTGTGTCGCCTATCAGTTATTGTACTGTGGGCGTATCGCAATGTCCACTTAAGATAATAAAATCGAGACATTATTTGCCAAGTCGCCTAGTTTCAAACGACGACAAGCATGTGTTCGGAAACAAAAATGTATTATAATATTTTATTACAAACTAGCGAGGAAACACTTCTAAAAATCGTTTATAATTAATATCTAGAGTAATTTTAAAATGACATGGCTACAGCAGTAACAAAACGGTAAACCTAAAGAGCATCAAATCGTAAAAGTATCATAAAAATAAGTAATCACCACTTACGTTTTGTTGTTGTAAGAAACAATAGAGGTAAACTTCACAATATCTTCATTTCCTCTTAGAATGGTGTAGATGCCGTCTGAAGAAGCATTTTGCTGAAAACGACCATAAATTTTAAATGTTTACAAAAGTTCAATCAGAATGTACACCACTACTGATAATAACAACAAAGTAAGGTCAAAAGTAAAGAATTACCCCATAAAAGAATCCAAACGTATTATTCGGAAGAATGACCCTCTTCTGAGCTTTGGACAACGCCTCCGACAGTGGATCGAAATAACCCTCGAACATCATTTGGCCAACTGTCTTCGTGACAAAAGGCTTGGCCTTGTACATCTGCAGCATCATATTGAGCATGAATTTCTGCATCCCAGAAACATACTGCGCTTGTTTAGCTATGGCCTACAAGAGAAAAATTAAAAAGTTACCCAATAAATTGTAAATTGTAAAATATAAATTTTACAGATTGGAGCTCAGTATCAATTAGTATCCCGAAGAAAAAATGAACTGGAAAATACCAAAGCAGAAAAATTAGGGGTACCACCACGCCATCGATTTTACACTCAGAGGGTTGGTCAGATAGAGGAAAGATAAGCAGACGACGCTATCTG
>JAUJYS010004893.1:0-11509 GCA_033995665.1 Melogona broelemanni
AGTCAGTCTCACCTGATTAGTCACTTCATGTTATGTTTTTGGTTAGGTAAGTCAGTTTCGCTACGCACTCCACTCGACACCGTATTTTCAGGTCGCTCATGTCTTGATCGTGTAACTTAGCCATTCTGGTCGCGTGTTGCCATTCTGTCTTAACCAATGCGCAGCGACTGAACCAATAAATCAACGCGCTAACATATCCCTTGTCGGATTGCCAGAAGGTGAATCCAAATAAAACTGTTTGATTAAACAATATAGCAATATCTGCTTGGTGACGTAAATTTGAAACAGTTTTTAATTTAATTTATTTAATTTTTTTTTTTTTAAATCACCGTAGCGCCTAGTGCACTACAGGATTACTGCACATAAAACTATTATCTAAATGGTGTTTAAAGTATTCAGAATTCAGTTATTTAAGAATAATAATTCGGTACGCCATTTTGTATTTTCGACGATTTAAAACCGCATTTCTGTTTAACGTTAGGCTTAAGATTTCATGGCTCGAAAATTAATTACAATTTTTACTGAATTTTTCCCTCGCTTATTTTAATAATTAGGAAAATAATGTTGCTTGTTCTAGCATGCACCTAATCTCGATTGAATTGGTCTTGTTTTTTTTTTCTGCAGACCATCCTCATGGGACACACACGCCGCCAGGGGGCGACCTGGTATACTATCGGGGGCCACCAGTCGACATTTATATCGATATTTTTTAAACAATCGATAGTTTTGACTGCTAGTATTCGAATGATATCGCGGAGGATAATTGTTGCATCACTTCATCATCACTCGTGATAGGATGACAGCCGCCATGACTTCGAAAGCGAAGTGCTCCTGGATTGGAAACATAATACAATATTTATGTAATCAATTATATATTTTTCAACAAGCAATTAAAAAAATATTTGCTGCGGACAAACCAGTATTCGAGTCGTCGACATCTGCATCAAAAGGTAAGATCAATTTCATAGGCCCAAACGTAGGCCAAAATTGCATGAAATGTCAAGTTGTGGGGATTAGGCCTACATAACTGTGATTTTCTTTTTATTAGAAACGTTGTCATGGGGGGCTTACCAACCAATGTGCTATGTGAAACGAGGAGCGAGTCCAAGCGACCAGTCTACAGTAGGCTTCATTCCTAGGTGGGGATCTTCAACGTATTCCTCACAACACATAGGCACCGATTCCCCGGTTTTATGTCTGACTAGTAAATGTGCCCGGGCTAAGGAGAGACGTGAAAGTGGTTCCCCAATTCTTTTTGTTTGACGTCCCGAAACGACACGTGTTTCTAAGACGATAGGCATTTGGGAAAAATGGTTATTTTAGACAAGGTAATTGCCGCATTATGGCAATATGTGGGATTATGCTCTACTGTTAGGCCTCGCTGCTTACCAGCCCCAACCCCCGAGCGATTTGGTAATTGGGCCTAATCTAGGCTTCTGACATAGGCAGGGATCTTCAACGTGCGCCCGACAACGTACAGCACGGGTCTCACAACTTTACTCTTTTATCGCCCGAAAAATTCCGGAAATATCGGCTGGGATCCGAAATATGATCACGCACATAGTTGGCGTGATTCATATGGTCTTGACTGTCTGAGCTTTGTACTGGACATGTCTAGGCCTTCTTGATTTACGAACCGATGGCTCAGTGGGTATGGGGACATTCTACGAAGCCAAAGGTACGTACAATTAGAGTTACCCTCGCGGTAAGTTGAATTGTTAAACATTTGTTGGCTGTAAATTTTGCCCAACAAGCAGTGTCACAGATATGCTGTCAAAATTGAGGTGGAAATTGTTAGACGACAGTAAGAAACCACGCAGCTTATTGCCAACTATGTTCGACACTATTTTTGCCCTGCGGAACTTTCAACACTTCACACTAAAAATGCCATGACAACTTGCGCCAAGCATTGGCTCAAAAAGCTGGTGTTCTTCCGCGTACAGAACGAAACGAGCGCGTTGTCAAATTTTTACATCATTTATAAAAAAAATGTAACTGTAGCCAAAAAAAAAAAAGAACCTCATGAGAAAAAAAGTTCCGAAAAACAAAGTAGTTCCGTTACAACAAAAAAAGAAAATAGAACGTTACAAAGTTACTCAAAAATGGAAGGAACCTCAATTTTTGTCCCGTTTTCTGACGTTGCTCCCCAAAATTGAGCATCACCAAGGCTGCTTGCCGGTATAACATACTCTGTGTAATCTAATGGTCGTTGTATTTGTTATATTTACTAGGTTTGGCCATCCATTCGAGTCACCCCTGCTAATCCAAAGTTTAGTGATGAATGCGACGATGCTAGTGCTCATTCATCTCTGTGTCAGGATTAAATGGCGGAGCCAAATAATAAGGAACAAGGAGCGACATTTTTTCGGTAAGTTTGCTGACCAGAGTTAGTTGTATTGTCACACAAATTCATTTGATCTTGATCTTGTGGGCGATGAAAGGTTAAAAAAAACCGGACATGTACGTGTCAGAAAATCACTCAAGTTGTTTAGGAATTAAATTTTAATGATCCCCGGCAGAGGCTCTCGTTTATTCGACGAGCCGCGGTACTGGTGTCACCCCTGAGCTTCCATTAGGGAGTCCAGGGCTTAGGGGTGGATCCTGTAGCCTGGCTATTCCAGCTGCCATTCCCTTTCTCTTCTTTTCCTTGCCCCTCACATTCTCCATAGAGACACGAGGGTGCAGTAATCCTAAAGTGATTAGTACTACGGCGATTTAAAAAAATAATATATTTTTTGGTTTGGGGCAATTTTGAATTAAAAGTGACACGAAACGAATTGCTTATGTTTACGGGCCAAACGCTATCGATTTTGTATTTTTGCGGTGTGCGCTTGGAATGTCCATAACCATGCGGAATTAACTTTTAAATCCGCTAAAATGTGTGAGTGATCTCAGGAGAATGAATAGTGCGAATTCGGCCAACGCGCATGAAGTGTACTGCTCTGAAGCATACTCTGAAGTGTTTACGCGTTTAGTTTTCGCCACTTGGAAAAATACAGGTGTGAATGGTAGCTGCGTAAATTGGGATGACCGGTAATAATGTTACGATGCTCAACTCTTATATTGCACTTTCGCTATCATCCGAGCGCCGGTTAATTGCCATTGTGATTCGGGGGAGCCATTACGCTATATTGCCACTGCTGGGAAGAGGGAAGGGGAGGGAGAGGTGGCGCTCAAATCGCATACGTGTTCGCCGGTGTATACCGGTATACTATTTTCACAAGTGCTTAAGATTGAAGTACTTGCATTCGACTATACTTGAAATGCTTTCTGAAATTGGTGCCGTACCAGCTGTTCTAAATTCGGCAATGAGTAATGTTTTGCAACCCCATTATGAACGACTCGTCGTAGCTCGATCAGTCGATATTGCAACAGGTTGCGGTGCGACGGTCCCGGGTTCGATTCCCGGCGCGAGCTCTCGTTTAATCGAGTCCTGGGTACTGGAACTTGCGAAAATGTGCCCCTCATATATTGCCATAGCAACACGAGAGGCATCGAATTTTTATATTCGACTGCAGTGATTGACAAAAAATTAAATTTAGACAATGAACTGAAAAAGATTTTGAGGGAGGCCTACAGAAAACCCCGAAAATAAAGGCAGATTTGCTTATGGTTTTGGTGGCGATATCCTGAGGCGTTCGCCGACAATATTGATTTCATCATTTTCTTGCTTACTTCGTTGCGGTTTTGCACGAAAATTTAACCGTACACAAGGCAATGCTCAGTCCGGCGCCTCCTCACAACTGAATGATGCGCAGTTACAAAAGCCAGCGTAACAACGCGAGACATTTTTCTGGGGAATCTTAGTACCAGCAAATTGGATTGCTGTACTCAAGACCTTCTGCCCTTAATTTTGATTTAAACATTTGTTTTACTATCCGAGTAGAGTAATTACAAATTCTAAGCTCAACTAATCTAGCGTCACGGTGGTCACCGCTAGGGGGCCTTACCTTTTGCCTCGGTCTTTCTGCTTCCGCCTGTCCCCCGTACAACCAACCACCAGTGCACTAAATTCGCCACGTCATGAGGTGAAATGCGATATAATTTCCGAGAAGCTAATTTGAAATTCAGATAGTTCCTCGTTCGGACGCAGACACACGCAAATGAGCAAACTTAATGAGGGGAACCCGCGCTTGTTCTTATTTCTCCGCGCAAACAAAATCTACTTCAGACAAATGAGATGTAATCCCATAGGTTACCCAAGCAGTTACAAAGGTGTGAATCCGTCTTAACTTGGACGTGATCTTTTCCCCCCAGATGTAGACATAAGAGATGGAAAACCGTCATTAACAGACTTACTTCGGTCAGATTAGATTTACTAATTAAAAAGTTTTGGATGGTGCAATTTCTGGTTTGCTCCGTTCCGCAATGGGTGCCCCCGAAGTGATGTACATCTGTGACCTCCTGAGACCTTCGTCATAGAGTACACCTTTCGAAACGCGCATTTAAAGATTTCTTATTGGCAACGTGGCGAATATAAGGAAGATAATTCCTGGACAACAGTTTTTATTATCTAAGAGGTGCCGTGTGGCTTAGTGGATAGCGAGTTCGACAACTAAGCCAATGATCATTTTTGTTTGGGATGATCGCAATTTGCGCGATAGAATTAAATTCGAACACACACTTCTTCCTTCGGAATGAAAGTTAAGCCATAGAATCCCTGCCTACACGTTGCCAAGTATACACGTGTACGTCAAAAATGTCTCCATAGGTCAGAATCCTAGGCTATGCCATATTATCAGGCATCCGCCCAAGTATCAATGAATCCTATTGTAGTGATAAAAATAGGACATCTTGTAACATTATGGAATTTACGTCCTCAACATATGCCTCTCAGAGGCTGTTAGCAGCAGGCACAGACTGTGAACATACATGTGTAGGTGAAAACTATAATAGTTGGTATCATTTTAGAGCGGTTCGTTTTCAAAGATTAGTCTACTTATGTTATGACGCAATGTCTCTGGAGGATAAACAAGGTCTCATTCTGAGGGAAAATCTTCACGTACAACATTACGTTTTACTAATTAAATGCTGACTATACGGCGCTAATTCTTAGACAAACATCGAATCTACGCAGACGCAGAGCAAACATCAGCCCAATGTCCCGTCATTTTTAAAATCGTATAAGGCGCACGAAGTGGCTACCGGCTCTCAAAATGTGTACAAAAGCCGCTCGCCGCTGCTTAATTAGCGCTGCGGTGGGTGACTAAAGTCGGTGGGAGGTCGACGTGTCCGCACGTTCCCTCCCACCCCCACCACCACCGCCACCCTTTTACTCCTCACTTCGCTTCACCGCATGCATTGGCACAAAATAAAAAAATAAAAAAATACAGGTTGCACGTTTTCAGTGGTTTTACTACAGTTTTTATATCGAGCGTGCGTCAGGTGTCGCCCCACAGGCCGTAGCATATAACGTGAAAACCAGCGAACTTGTTCGTTGTGTCAGCCGCGGTCGGAACAGGTCAACAAAGGATTTTTAGTCACCAGTGCGCTATATATTTTTTAAGAAAAGTGTACAATTATATTTTTCTACTTTGGACCCGGATAAAGCGAACGAATTGCGCCAATTTGGAAATAGTAAATATAGCGTCAGACTTTGGTAAAGCGATCCCGGGTTTGATTACAGGCCCGGGCTCTCGTTTATTCGATTTCGGGGGTAATCGATGAATACCAATGGTATGAGCCGCTCAATAATACTCAAACGTATACTATCGAAGAAACTCAGTAAACTCCACGAATAATATCTCTTGTAAGTTTAATATCTCGCCTAAGGGAACTCGAAAATGAAGTGTCCCGGTGTAAAAACGCCCAACTCGTCGTCCCGACACACACGATCCGTATGCCGAAATGAAAGCCGCTTTCCCTAATCCTCACACCACAACCTTTAATGAGGTAGTTCAACTTAAAATTCCAAAGCCTGTTGTCCGCTGCCAAACCGGGGGGGGGGGGTAGTCTGGACAAAAGTCCCGTGATCAAATTCGGCATTTTAAAATGTGCGATACGACGTCAGACTACTTTTTTTAAATAATTTACCCACAAGTATTGGGGAAGTTTTTTTTTTGGGGTGGGGGGGATCCCTCACTACTAATTAATGCTAACTTGCTGTGTTGTAACGCAACCCTCCACCATCCGTCCTCATGCGCGGGACTTGCTCAACCAACAGTAACTCACTAAAGTTAATATTAATAAAACAAGTACACGTACATACAAGTAAGGTACTGTATGTGTGCGTTTGCAACCGATTGCATACACAACTCTTATACATGACTTATAAAATGTGCTGGCGACACAGCCCTGAATTTATTTTCGCAGTTGTTTCGTGCTCCCGCTGCGCGTCGGCAAAAACCATTAGTCCAGATCAAAACGCAGCGAAATACAATGCCACCTTTCGATCCAGTAAGCAAAAAGGTTCTTAGGTGATCGTATTAGACGGTAATGGCAGTTTTTAATTACACGTTGGAAGAAAGTTAAAAAAGAAAAATACAAATATTTGACTCCTTGCAGATTATAGCGCCACTAACGCTGACAAGCGAAATCTGCCAAAGGACGATCATGTGCCCTTGGACACAGAGCTCTTAAGCTTTTTGTCGCTTCAACTGTGTGTAATATTTTTTTAACTTTTATGTGCGTATAAATTAAATGTTGCCATGTTATTAATCAAAGTCAATTTGTATACATTTTATTGTATTGGAATACTAGTGAAACACCTTATCTCTGAATCTCCTGAATCTTGGTCAGGAACCATGGTCTCAGGAGGGCAAGCTCGTTTGCGCATATTCGGTACGTGTCAAGGAAAAAACTGGGAGAAAAAGAACAGTAGCCCACCCCCACCTCACCCTACCCTACCCGAACAAAACGAGGAAAGGTCACCAAAAACGGAAAGACAAAAAGCTGTTAGATAATCGTGCACTTCAACATGGGGGCTTATAGACATTTCGTTGCTCGACCACCCGGTGTTGGCGCTGCGAATAAAAAAATAAAAAAACACACACACAGAAAAATCTCGGGGTGGAATAAAAAAAATGGTTTCGTGCTTATCCATTTTACGGTGGAAACAGCGGGATTATGACTCCTTCTTTATTTCCAACTTGCACGCACACGTGGTATATAGACCGATGTGCGCGGCAGCCAAGTTGGCCTAAACAGTTGGCCAACAAGTAGAATATATATACAGGAGTTGGGTTGGGTTTGTTGTGTGCTTGTGTGGCTGTATACACACAATGGGTACGGCGCATTGTGGCTGACCATGTTGGTAATTGCCACCGAAAAATAGCATCGTGTTGACCCGACCTCAACTATACGCCACACATAGGCAGTCCCACACACCAGTCAAGATGATTGATGTCCGGAATTTTGCCCGAATTCCTCGAGATATATACTGTACGGTATAGTATGTACGCGCATATATGCGCTTCTGTTCGACTCAAAAGAGATCTTTCGCAACGAGCACAATACACGCTTTAAATAATTCTGTGAGTTTACCTGAATAGTCACGTTTTTGCCAAACCGCAAAACACCAAGCTCGACCAAAATCTTGAATATCTCATCATAGGCCAAGGTTTAAAAAATAACCAGTTTTAAACAGCAATATTAAAATCAGATTTATAAAGTTGAAATAAAATGATATTATAATAATCTCGAAAAATAAATAAAGATTAATTGAAAGGAATAAACAAAAGTGTAAAGGAATAAATATTGTGTAAATAGCAAAGAAATATAAATTACCAGGCATCGAAAAATATTTAGCAGTCGCAACTGGACAACTATGCGTTATCAAATAACTAGTAATCTACATCGAACAATCAACGTTGCTATAGCAACACGAGGGGTGATAAATGTTATTTATAATTATACCCGTATTGAGGGCAGGAAAGTGAATAAGTTAGATTGTATTCGAGAAGCTGAATACAAAAACCGAAATTCATGTTAAATTCATAACAACAAATTCCCGAGTTCATACAAATTAAAACTTCAACGCGCGGAAATTGTGCAACACTTTATTCGGCAAGTTTTACGGGGCACTTATACAGTCGTACTAAGGTAGATATGATGGCGGTTGCCTGCGGCAAGATGGTGTAATTTCGGCTCGAAATTATGCACGTACAACTATATCTCTATCTAAGCCTAAACTACAAACCATATAATCAAAACAGCCGCGCGTATACAATAAACAGGTAAAATAATTTGGCCGAATGTCTTTTCTGGTCTTGTACAATGTGGGAGGGAAACGTCAGAAGACCTTTTTTGGACGGGGGTATTTCGGAAGCCAAGCTGTTATACGTCAGAGCACCTGTCGTATACTCGGGTACAGTCTGACAACATCACCGCCATTCCAACTACGGTCTAAAGTCATCCCCCCTCACCCGACTACTGCAATGCCGATCGTTGTTAATATACAAAAACCTTGAGAGAGCGAATAAAACGAACCGAAAACGATATATTGATTGTCAATACCAATCGTTATCAGTAGACGCCTGTCACATTTTTGTTTTTACCCTGACCGCTTGTGATTTACGACAAACTAATTAATCGCAAAATAACTTCGGTTGTGCGATCGATACTTTTCACGTGGAAAGAACAACGAGTCCTTCACCGTTTCTCGAGATGGTTTAAGCATGTGTTGTAGAAAACTATAACGTTGCTTAATCGAGATTAGTATGACAAAGGCGATTGTATTTTTTTTCCTGGGACCCGAACCAAAGTGGCCAAAACATTCTTACAGAAGTTTTTCATTTTGTTGAAATTTGCTTTTAAATTTCCTTACAAAAATTTCCTTTAAAATATAATTAGGTACATTTCACTACAACAAATACAATGATAACGTCAAAGATTTTGCTTTAAATTTGCTCGTTTGTGAAAAGAGTAGAAAAAACCTGTGCCACAATTTAAACTCAAAACAGCCTGTGAGCTTACGCGCAATAATTCATATTCGCTTGCTTTTAAAGTATGTTTGTGTGCACAGGGTCTCCAGAGGACGTAGCATACTTCACCGAGGCGTGCATGGCCGTTGATCCGCACACCTTATAAGACGGATAGCACGGCCGTGTTATTGTCATCAGCATAGCTACCGAGGGTGGAGTTGAACTACGCCCGAACTACTGTTCATTCGCTGCTGGGTATTCAGGAATTTCGGCTCGACCGAACTTTATAAGCTCATGAAAATGTCGCAGATAAAACAACACGGGCAGCGAAGAAGAAAAAGAGAAAAAAAAATCCTCACGTTTTCTTTTTTAGTTCTAGCTAATTATGTTCAAACTTACACACTTGATCGTGGGTGGGATTTCATTCGACGCGAGCTGAGATATACGTACGAGGGGGTAATAGACCTCCCGACGGTGTGGGGGTGTTGCCGACCTTCGTAGTAGAAGTGGCAACAAATAAGAAAGCCGTGCGAGGGGTATTTCGCTCGACATCTTGTCGTTGCTTCCTTACTGACTCGAGGGCGTTTTCTTTTAGTTGCCTTTCCTTATTTGGCCTGCAGGGGGCTATGGAATAGACAACATTAGATGGATGATTTGTTCAAACAGTTTTTTTTTTTTTTTGAAAAAGTAAAATTTGCATTTCAAGAAACTGGCACTATCTTACAGGGAAACATACTCAAGTATTATTTATGTACAGAGACGAATAATAATAATAACGATAATAAATACATAATATTTTGCTCGACGCATTGAAATGACATTGAAACTTTTTCGACCAAACATGTTCTCGTTTGTTTTTGTTCAAGTTTGTTTTTGTAAATTACGAATACATTAACACTATGTAAAATTGCTAATTTAAACGCGAAGCAATCGTAAATCTCATTCTAAAGGCGTTTAAAAAACATATGCTCCTTCACTATTTGTAATTAAGAAAATATTTTTAAAATCCCAAGCAACGCCGGAAGGTTGACGAACACAATGACGTGGTCAAAAATAATTGATCAGAAATTATAAAATTGCGAAAACAAAAAGAGTACATCACAATTGTCGGGAATTATATTTGGATAACGCGGCCATTCCACTTGACTAAAAAAAAAAATATGGTTACAAATTATCCTTTTAAACATCACTCGGACAACTTCTGTTACAAATTTCAAAACTTCAAGATTTGTTAACGATAAGTTTCGTGTAATTGTTTATTTAAAAACATCATCTAGAAAATTAATTTTGTTCGTACATGGAAGATAATGGCAACAACTCACAAAAAAAATAACACCAGCCATCACAATTCGTTAAAGACCAGCTGAGACGCCAAAATTATTAAAGCGCTCAAAAGAAAAGATGACGGAAAACAAGGAAAGCTAACAAGTAACAACGAAAAAAGACTATTTGCAGAAAGTGGGAGGCGAAAGACTTACATCTTTTTTTCTTCAACGAAACCAAACGAAAGCCCAACTACAGAGGGCTCACGCAAACTCAACTACAACCGCCTAAATGCACATGGTCGCGCTTTTGACATTTATCCGTGGTGTTACTGGGCGTGTGTGTGTGTGGGCAGATTTTCCTCTTAAAACCAACAAACAATAGAAGGTGATGCTGTTCGAAACTACACTAGTAGAGGGGGGTGGAGAAACCCTACAATTGTCGCCCGTAACTCAGGGCAAAAATGTGTCCCACTAGTAAATCAAGCGAGGGCGTGCTACACTAGGACAGCTATCCTCTAAACCCTTGGGGACAAACCCACCTTGCTTGAAAACCACCCGCAAGTCCTTAAATTTAGGTACACGAACTTCGAGCGCAATCAGTCGCTGAGGTTAAGTGGTTGGAGCGTCTGCCGGCAGATCGAATGGTAGTCGGTTCGACTCCGTAAACCCATATGACATACTCGTAAATCGATGAATGGGATAGGGGAGGGAATCTTTGTGGCGGAAATGCTGGTAGGCCCCCAGTTAAAAACAAGGTACCGAAAACAAAGGGTGAAATAATTTCTCGGAACTGCAGGTATCCGATAGAAGAGTACGTAATTTTAGTCACAATGACCCTAATTTTAACCCGCGGCGTCAGGGGCAGTGTTGCGGTTTGGTTCCTTTTAAATTGAAACCCGTTCCCGTTCAAGTTCCTACAAAAAAAATTAAAGAACCTAACAACCGTTCCTTGTTCCTTTTCACAAGAAACCTGGAATTTTTCTGTTCCTTCGAAATGTTTAAATATACGAGAAAAAAAACGAAAACATCACTTTCTGAGCGAATGGGAATATCTAAATTCCGTTGTCCTAACATTGGAATTTTATTAAAGATAAGGCGTAATATTTGATATTAAAAAATTAATTAATTAAATGTTGCGGAACGAAACCGTTCCAAGCGTTCTTTCCTAGGAAAAGGAACAGAAGCGTTTGAAAGTTCCTCAGAAAAGGAACACGCTTGTAGGAGCGGAACTTAACCGTTCCGTCCATACCCAACACTGGTTAGAGGGACTAAAAATATAGGTAACATATCCCAAAAACCAACCAAGCGAGAAGCCAAATTCGTGTACAGCGCAGAGAACCGAGTCAAGTGACTACTCAAAAAATCTCCCAGGCTGAACGGCCT
>JAUJYS010004894.1:0-11508 GCA_033995665.1 Melogona broelemanni
AAGACAGAGCGCAGCACGACCGACAAGTCACACGCAGTTCGAAATTAACCAATCTAGTTCCCGATTGGAAAATCCGTTCCAAATAACACCAGGCGGGTCTCCTACTTAACTGTTAAGAAAAGCAGTAATCCAAATTAACGGGCTGACCCGATGGTATGACGACACAAGGGTCGGGTTCACCAGGGCCGGATTCACCAGGGCACAGCTACAATTAAAAAAGTCAACGACGAAGTCTGGATAGGGATTGGAAATCCTGCTCCCGATTGATATCCCGATTTTGATCCTCCTTGGATCCGGGCGGGACACGTTTTCTGGAGGTGCGCTCGCAGCAGGTTGGCGAAGATGGGAACGTCGTCGTCGTCGCTCCCAAATTAAAGTCGAGCGAACGGGAGAGGAGAAAATGGGTGACACGCGCGAGCCGGCGATCAACAGAATCAACCATATAGAAGGAAATACTTGAACTGGAGAAGGAAACTATTTTTTATAGCTAACAACAAACTGAAACGAACTTGGTAGAAGAAGAAAAAAACAGGATCAATAAAATAAGTATTTGGAGACTATCAAAACAGTCGCGAACCAAAATGAGCCCAACTAACGGTGGTCTGGTGTGGGTGGTATAGAGGAACCAGTCTGGTGAAATCCTCCTAACAAAACGTCAAAGACGAAAATATCCCGTAGATCGACGAAGGAGGTTGATCTAGTCCCGAACTCTTTAAGCGTAGGGGAATGGGCTGGCACGTACACACACACAAAATGGCGCGATAAAAACGTCGCAATTTAATTCGAGACGGTTGTATGTGTGTAACGGAGAAAGGTGAGTGCGCTGTATACCCGCCGCACGGAATGTCGTTTTCACCACCAACTGCCAGACACGGAGGGTAAAAATGACGCGCACAAATTTTGGTGAAAATCCCGCAGAAAAGCAACACACACACACACACCACACACGGTACGTATAGACACACAGTAATAACAAGCGAGCGCACGGGGATCGCCCCAACTCCACTCTTGATGTCCGCACACTCGACCGCCTACCAGCGAACGAACGAACGAAAGCGGATCGCGCCGGAAATCGTACTGCACAGGCCGAGTATGCGCCCAAGGATAGGGGGGGGGGAGGGGGGATAGTTCCAAGCAGCAGCAGCGGGATGCGAAAGGAGAAGAGCCGATCGGGAGCGGAGCGCGAAGAGCTAAAGGAAAAGCGCATCACGCGCGCACGGGTAGCCCGTGACTGGTTCGCTTGTGAAAAGATCGAAGGCAGAAAATAGTATCAAAAAGGGGACAGCGTCACTCGTGGGCAACCATTCGCCGGTGTTTGTTTGTTTCGCATCTTCGAAAAAACACTCATAGCAGCGAAATCAGTTTACGGTTAAAAGTCTGTAAGCCAAACGAGGTAGGGACGAGGAATGAGCTAGAAGAGACACAGGAGTGACATCTTGTATTTTCATTCACAAACTATCAATTTTGTTTGGATAATTTTGATGATTAATTTGTGACTAATACAAAAAAAATTCTAACCGCAAACTGATATCGCGCCTACTAGTATCCCTTCGAAAGTACGAAGCAAACACCGGCGAGTAGCTACACACTTAGTCACGCTATCCCCTTGTTCACCCTCTTCTGACAATCGCGGTAGACACATGGAACCCGCGCGCACTGGAACAAACCGATCTGCCCACGCGCAGCAGCATTCCCTACCATCCCCATCACTAGCGGGGAAACGCTAGAGGGAGCTGCCAACACCGCCGCCGCGCACGAGTGACGTCATTGCACGCGCCATTTTCGCCACCACCAAACCGATCTCCAATTGGCAAAGAGAGAAGAGAGTGAGCGATAGAGCGTGTGATATATAGAGAAACGAGAGCGACCTCAAAAGCTGGTCTCGCACCGAACGTTCGAATGCGGCGTTCGACTTTCACACCTACTTCAGCGCCACCTACAGGTGGAACAAGGTGTCTCGACGACAGTGGCGCAATCTACCAATATCCGTGATTAAACGGGATGAGGTGAGAAGTAGGGCAGGTGACGCAACCAGCACTCAACGTTGGTTGAGTAAAACCATGTTTGTGGATTGGTTTTTCTGGTCGCTGGTTTGCTTTTTCTACCGGAACGCTGTTCTTCCACATGAAATGCGAATCCATTGAATTAGGCCTCGCCCTCAAACGCTCTTTTTCACTTCAGTGATGACAATCATCGATTGTCATCACTGAAATGAATTACACGACAGAATATTCTGTACCTCCATAATCGCCTCGTAAGAGAAAATTGTGAAGGGCTCATTTTCGTCAGTACCCCAGGATCAAATAAACGAGAGCCCGAATCGGGAATCGAACCCGGGATCGCCGCACACATCATGGTCGATGCTCTACCGCTGAAGTACGGCTTTCTCATGCGCATTAATCAATCGATCCGTAAGTTTTGAAAATAATATTTTCATGGACCCCGAGTATCGGTTGTGTAAAAATTAGATTGTGCAAATAGTTTGGTCCACTAGCGTTTATGGTACATTAATGGTCAGTTAACTGACCGCTGTTAGAAGCAGAAAGCAAGGGAAATTGAAAACTCCCATTAGGAAAGGCCTCAAAGCGAACGCCCGCAATACACGGCAAAAACAAGAAGCTCCCCCTGATACGCTACTCGCCCGCACTACACTCCCTCGCCAAGCCCGACGAAAGGGGAGGCCAAGTGGTCGCTAGGGACAGACAAGACTTGAATGAGCCTTCTCTTTCTTTCTC
Organism: Melogona broelemanni; assembly: GCA_033995665.1. Classification (NCBI taxonomy): domain Eukaryota; kingdom Metazoa; phylum Arthropoda; class Diplopoda; order Chordeumatida; family Chordeumatidae; genus Melogona; species Melogona broelemanni. Next base: position 2,736 of record JAUJYS010004894.1, read on the forward strand.
TCTCTTTCTCTTTGGCCTAACCTCAAGCGGTGCCACTGTAAACACTCCAGACTATAGCCGCTGTTGAAAAGGCAACGCCTTATTCGTGTTGATGCATTGTTTATGCTCGCCGTCCCTACTAGCCTGGGCTTGGGACGGGTTCGGTTGAGCTCGGGGGCTAAGCATGCGCCCAAAAACAGCCCGTCCAACAAACGGGTAAAAGTCGTGCACATGTACTTGCCAAAATACGCCACCAGGTGGTGTTTAGACGAATCAGTGACTCGCAATCATTCGACAGAGGAAATAGTCAAAACAGATTAAACATTCGATTGAAGAGTAAAAAAATAGCGCCGACAATTCCTCAACATTGAATCACAATTACAATTACAATCTCTACCCGCAAGCAGCCCCTTGGAGGGGCCTATGGCGCGAGTCAAATGACCAGTTTTTCATGACCATGTTGCGATTGAAGAATAGCCTCGAATCGCAATATTGCGATTGAGGTAAATCGTCTAAAATTAGTGACCATGTGAATATTAATTAATCAAGTTATATTTCTGATTAATTAACTTTAACCCAGACCGAGATTCTAACCAACACCTTGGAACACAATTTGATTGTGGGTATCCGAATCCGTGACAGATTTATGATCGGTCACCTAACCAACTCAACTATCGGTCCCGTCACTCGACGGAAAAGTTAAAACAGATGAAACATTCAATGGAAGAGAAATAAAATATAAAATAAATTAAAAAATAAATAAATTTAAAAAATAGCGCCGACAACTCAACATTGGACTGCGTTCATCACTACAGGATATTGAAACGCAGGTTCGAGGTTGGCGTAACGGTTATTTGTGCGAACCAGCCTGAATCGCGCGCACGATTATCGAGCTGTAGCACGGTGGCTCCCTCCAGGCGAAACTAGTGCCCAGGCAGGCGGCACAGCCAACAAATACTTTATACATGGGACCAGGCTAACTGTCACACAGACTGGCGAGAGAAAAGGAAAAGAGAGAAGTCGAGAGAGCGAGCGAAAGAGAGAGTGAGAGAGAGAGAAAGACGGAAACCCTGGGCTGGCTGGTGATGGCGGTGGCGGAGGGGAAGTCCTGGCCAAATGCCGAAAGACCATGTGCCAATGACGTCACTCCCTAGTTACCAGAGATGTGGGCCAATTCTGGCTAGATGTGGCCGCGCACGCACACACGCACGCACGTTCGTCACGCCTCGATCACTCCGAGACAAATATCGGTGACTGGAATCGAGCCGAGCCCAGCCGATTTGAGTCGAGCCAAACGGAGTTGCTGGCAAAATGACAGATTGGCCAAAAGAAAACAAGTTCCGGTGTAGTCCCGCGTACATGTGCGATACTCAATTGTTCAAAAAATTAACGGTTAAATTAAGTGGAATAGTAAACACTCCTTATCTATCAGATACAGGAGATGAAGAGTGTCTACTATCACACTTAATTTAACTAGTTCGTTAATTTTATTTATTTTAACATTATCTCGGCGTGCTAACGCACTTTGGTTTTTCTCTATCGTTCGCTGATGTCTCATTAAAAAATAGCAGAAATGTTATTTTATATAAGCGATTTAGCCAGACACTGTTCGTCTTTCCTTTCGGGACTGCATTTGAACTTTTTATCGAGCCGACCTGAGCCGAGCCGTGTCGAGCTGAGCCGAGTTGAGCCGAACCGAATGCGAGACGAGCGACCGGTGCTGCTTGTTGACAAAAGGACAGATTGCGACGAACCCCAAAATGACGAATAGCGCCGCGAAAGTCTCAAAACGGAAAATCAGTTTCCCCCTGACCGAAATTGACATTTTTTTCTGACCATCACCTGACCAAAATCAAAGTGTTCCTTTGTGAGAAGCAAAACTTGTAAAGGGACCCGTTTAGAACCCACGAAGCGCAATTTCTTTTTATAAATCGTATTTAAAACATAGCAAAAATATTAATAGCGCACACCTTTTGTACAGGCGCCCCCATAAACTTGTAAAAAAATTGTCAAAAAAAAGAAACTTTTTTCATAATTTTCCCTGGCTTTACCAACATTTGGAAAAAAAATTCTCTGACATTCCAGATGGATAATAACTCTCAAATATTTCCCCTTACTTGTTTTCGATCTGAGAGTGAATGGGCATATTTAGTGCAGGCGTCTGTAATCGGCAGGACACAGGCAGATGGGAGTAAGGGTATCAAAGTCATGCCCAGCTACGGCCGTCGTCACCTCCACCTTGTCCTTGGCCACCCTCGGAGCCAACCCAGTAGCACCCTCTCACCTCCCACCCACCAATCGATAAGCGCAGACAGGAGAGTGGAAAATCGGTGCCCAGTCAAGTGATGGACTGCATGATGCAGGTGGCGCTGTTAAGCGGGCAACAGACGATTCGCCATTTTTCAAATGTGTTGGTTGGTCGGTCGGGGCTTATTTCTATCGATGCCGGTGGATTTGGCGCGACTGCTACATTCTCAATCGGAATTTCCAACAATAACGCCTCAAGTCTTACGAGCTGACTGGCTAGCTATAAAGGTGGACATCGATATGGTAAGACTTGATCCCAATAGAGGATCAGGGAGACAGCAAAGACGCGACGAAGAATGCTTCACAATTTCAACCGACATTGTAGGTTGAAGAGTCTTGGCCGAATACAAAGGTGGCTTGTGCCATTGTTTTTCCCCGCGCAGTACCACCAGCCAACCTACAACGATCGACTACACCGGGAATCGAACCCCGATCCGCTGGTTGGCGATCGAGCACACTCGCCACTCGGCCAGATCGGACGTACAGAAGGAAATAAGTGTGCCCGAACAAAAAATAGAAAAAGCGTGGAAAACAAGCGAGAGTGGTGTGTCGTGTCTGGCAATTATAATTAGAGAATAAAGAAGAGCGCCTGGTGGGTGGTATAGTTGGGGGTGGAATCCGCGCCAGATTGCGACCTTGGCGCCGCGGCGACAAACAACACTAATGCAGATCTCTCTCATCTGGAACGAAGCTAGCTGAACATGGGTTTGGGGTGTGGTGGGTGTGGGAGAACAGACGTGGGCCTGGTGGGGAGAGAGAGAGAGAGAGAGAGAGAGAAGAAAAAAGGCGCAGGCCAAACCGGAACAAATGCGGCCGCCAAAGTTTTCATCGTCTAATACAGCAGTTGGAGCTCGTCTCTCGTTCACTCTCTCCCTCCATCCGTGTGGGGGTGAGAGTGGTGGGAACTGGTGGACCTTAGGAGAGAGGCGCATTAGCGGGGAGCTGGGAAGAACGGAGAACGATCAAGAATTGAACTGCACAAAGTTAAATAAACGTCGTTGGCTGGCAAAGAAACGAGGCGACCAAGTTGCGTTCGTGAACGAAACCAACTTTAACCAGGGTCTCCGTTTCCCGTCGCATCCATTCCTGTACGTCTCCGAAGCATTTTGAGATAGGCGAATTTCCATTCGAGAACGCAGGTATGGGAAAAGTTATACAAGAGTTGGACAAAATAATGGAAACAGCTCAAATAAGGTGCACAAACAGATATGTTTCTAATATTTTCTCCAAGCCACGTACGCGCGGAGTCAAGGTCTCCAAACGCATCGCGCTAAAACCCGCTTGACTCGATGGTGCTTGGCCATTTCGATTAAGATACAGTGTATTTGGTACAGGGGTGGTTGAGTTGGGCGTCGTACGGTAAATTCTCACGCATTTTGGGGCGTCATTTCCGGACGCACCTTCCAATTTGGCGCTGAACGACTGTTTCGTCGACGGGCGGTCACGTCTGTGCCAGTCCACTGCCAAAAGGTGGAGAGGGTGGGGAGGGGAGGCTTCTCTCTCCTACCACCCGTCACCCGCCGAGTGAGTGGAGGAATGGCGGGGCGCGTTGGGAGTCTCGGTCATGAGTCGTGGAGCGGAAACACGACGGGTTTCGCCAGAGAGACGATAAATTCACCGCCACCCGCCCATCCAACATCCTAAGCGCTTCCATATACAGGGATTGGACAAAATAATGGAATCACTTCCATTTGTACGCGTATGGCCAGAAGAGATCCAATTCATGGCGTACAAATAAGAGCCGTTTCCATTATTTTGTCCAACCCCTGTACGTAACTGGGCTTCACATACTCAAAACAATGGTGGCGCTGGTGTCGTTTGAACGATGCCATAATGCGTATTTTGGGTTATGGTTGGGTGGAGAGAATTGGTGACTGCCAACAACAAGGAGGACGAATTATGCGTCGCAATTTTTCATTCTAATGTTTCAATCTCGCATGTTGTCTATGCGCTAGTTTGGGCTTGTTAATGGCGAACATGTGTTACTCTTTGTAACATTTTCACATTTTTCGACATTTTTTTCAATCCCAGTTACCGGTAGGAATAACATGTTACGTAAAACGGCTCCAAAAAATTGAAAGGTACAGTGTGGCGTAGTGGTTAGCGAGTAGAACTACTATACCCGTGATCGCGGTTTCAATTCCCGAAGGGGATCTCCGGACATCCTTACGGGCGAGAGTAATTGGCACACGCGCCTGCCTTGGGAAAGTAAATAAAGCCCGAAAACACGAATTCATGGGCTCCAAGTTGAACCGAACGAAACTCATTTGAATGTACACGTCTGGTTTACGTTATAGATCCCTACCTAGGTATGAAGCCTGCGCTAAGCAAAATTACGAGGTCGCCCAACGGAGCCAACTTAATCTTAGCCGCCAATAAGACACAATTGATGTTAAGGCGATGCTTGTGGTTTGAAGACACAAAGTCTTCCTTTTTTTACGTTTTAAGCCAAGTAAACCGTTTAAAAAAAAAAAAAAGAAGAAGTAATAAAAACGATCGGTACGCCTTGCTTTTCAAAACCAAGTGTCAATATATCCATTCGCTTAGCTTAAGTGGTCCAGTCCCCAGTTGACCAGAGTCCAGTGGAGTCCAACGAGACCAGCGAATACAATAAAAATAGCAGACACATTGTGAGAGAGGGGAGAGGGGGTGAGGGATATCACCACTGGAAAACAATCGACGGCCATTGCACACTGTTATTCAAGTGTGCCGCTCTGTATGTAGTGTTCCTCTTAAAAAGAAATCACTAGAAGGGGGTGGTGGTAGGGGAGGGATTTCCGCCACCCCCAACAACCAACACGCGCAAAACGCGTGCGCCATGCCCGCCCGCCCGAAAGAGAGCGAGCGAGCGAACGCGCGTCGAACCAAATTGGAATATCGATCGCCCGCGCGTGCTAGCACACACACACACACACACACAGATGGCGGCGGTTCTCCCTCCGTGGCGGTGGTGGAGACGAACGTAGTTCGGCGGACGTCCGCTGCGTCAAGCGTGGCGCCACTGAACGAGCAGCGCTTGTGTCGCTCACAATCGTGCTCCAGATACGGCATCGTGAGAGCGCACCAGCGCCTCAATATTTGTCCAATTATTTTAAGGCGCAACTGACTGCTAGCATGAACCTAAACAGTCGATAAAGCCAAGAAACAATGTGAGTTGCACAACCTTTCTTTTCAAGAAATAATGGCTAAACCGTCGTTGGTCGTACCATACGAAGATTTATTTTATTTTATTTCGTTACGTATAGATACGTATCTAGAGTCAATCCGAATTAATGTTGATAGAAATATTAATTAATTAACGATTGTATCCGTCTGAAGATAATTACTATCAGAAAGTGGCAAGAATATTAAGAGCTGATGGGTAAAATGGGGAAAGCTGGGCATTGATTATATAAATAATAGGTTGAACTGTCCACTGGCGGAAAGTGCTTCGATACCAGCGCCACTCACGCCCACATGGTAGTAGAGACACGGGTCGGCATGACGGCGGTCATCTTCTCGGCACAGAGACCGGAGACCAAACCCCGAAACACGCAACCGAAAACGAAGACAGCCATTCCTGTGACGTCGCCGCTGAACGGAGCCACTGTGCTGACGATGCCGATTGGTCACTCCCAAGTCAGGCTCTGTGTACCAGTATAGGACATGAATAATTCTGGCCCTGCTCTTAATTAGTGCGCCCCAAATTCGTACGATCCGTCTAGGTCAGTGAATATGGCCACAGACTGCTGTGCGGGTGGTTCCGGGTTCGATTCCCAGTGAAGGCTCTCATTTATTCGTGATCCTGGGATACTGGGGTACTGGTGAACATGTACTCTTTCTAAGCAGCACGAGGGGTACAGAATCTCTTGCAGTCATATTCACTACAGTCAGAGAAATTTCCCCACTAAAAAAAAAAAAAAATGTTATGAAAATCGGTGGTGGATTTGCAATGTGTGTAGGCAGTCGGTGTGAAAACGAGGCTCGATGAAAACTGGTATTATTTTTACAAATGGTTAGACAAGAAATAGATGGCAGTTGATGTCCCCCAGGGCCAACAATCCACCAATGTAGCTGATGTGAAGAGAGAGAGAGAAAGAGCCAGCTTGGTTGCAGCAAAGCCAGCACTTCCCGGGCTCACACGCCTCGCCTCGCCGCCCATGCCTAAATTTAGTTGGGTCGCTATCCCCCACCCTACCCCACCTTCCCATTACCCTGTAACGTCATGGATTGTATCGCTCCAGCAAAACAGCTGGCTCGCAAATTCTAAAGCTCAGCCAGCGTGACAGAAGTCATGAGTCAGGTTCAAAGACACTCGAGCCGAAAGATGGACTGGGAAGCGAGCACAAATTGGATGAAGTAGAATAATTTTTTTCACAATCATTGTTGTTTTGGAAATGTCTTAGGAGTATATTTTCAACATAGTATACCGGGATTGAATAAACGAAAGTCCGTGACGGGAATCGAACCCGGGACACAGTCAAAAAGCGTCAAACGATCTCGCTCAAAACAAAAAATCAAAACAGCTATTTCCTGACACGATATTAAAACTACATAACCTCAATAAAATTACGTATTTATACATAACCTCATTTAATTCATTATTTATATTATTAAATTTCGGTTCAAAAATTCTGATGACAGCCAGTGACTGAATTTTGAAACCGAAAATTTAAAAAATAATATATCACAACACATATCACATTCACGTTAACCAAAAACCAAGTGCTACAGGTAAAATATTTTTCGTTATTATTTTTAAATGATTAATAACTGGTTCATCTCTCAAAACTCCAAAGTCAAAATTTTTGAATTTTTGAATCGTGCCTAGTTTTTTAATGAGCACAATATGCTGTGGTGCCGATCCCTTCCAGTCCACGTTCAAACGCACCCCGACATGAAAGACGACATGATTGAACAACGCACCCTCGCTCGAAATCGGAATGAATGCATTTTCGAAGACGAGACGAAATGGGCACGACTTTTTCGTCTCTCCAGACGTCTGTTTTTAGAGTACGAGGGAGAAAAAGTTATTCCTGGGCTCCTCTCCTCTCTCGCTCTCTCCCTCTATCTCGTCGACTTACCGACGCATTCACCTGCAGAAGGCCAGCCAAACTTATCCCCCCGACCCCGACCTCTCCCTCCCTTCCTCCTCTCTATCCCCCTTAACTCATCTTCCGGTACATCCGTGCGCACATTTTCGGTCGCCAGGAAAAGAGTAGGGGGAAAACACAAAAGTGTGGAGACAAGAATATCCCGTTACGTGTGTGTGTCAGCTACTCCACCTCCCCTCCCCCGTGTACCAACGGGCCAAGAAGTCCCGCTGCGCTGACACAGCGAGATATCACTGGTGCCTACTTGCCTGGGACAAGTCGGCTAAATTTCGCTGAATGTAACAGAACAAAATTCTAAATAACTCTTCATTAGAGAAAGTGTAGATGTGCACATTTGTAAATTTCACAATGTACAAATGTGCACATTTTTTAATTTCACGATGTGCACATTTTTTTAATTTCACAATGTGCACATTTATAAAATTCACAATCCTTCCCAATAGGTGAGAAAAAAGCGTGCGCAGCACTCGATTAAAAAATACAATACATGTAGGTAAGGCAAGAGAGCGCGCGCGGCGCGATTTTTTAAAGAAATTTTTAACTAATTTTGAAAATACACATGTCTAAAAAGAAATTAACAAACAAATACTTAAATTTCGTTCAGAATTATCCCTGACTTTTCCATGTTTTAGACGATTTTCCCCCCTGACTTTCCCTGAAAAAAAAAACATTTCTTACTTTCCCTGAATTTTCAGGTCAGTATGTATCCTGGAATTGCAATTGTAACTAGTTGGGCGTGCCATTCCACCTCCTGGTGACGTCACGACTATTACATTTGCGGCTAGCACCAACCAATATTGAGATTCCTAAATCATTCCGTTGGTTGGCAGTCGAGTGTCCGTGACGAGGAGAGAGGGTCGCGTTGGCTAATAATAATTATGCCGCGCGGATGAGGAGGAGGTGGGCGTGTAGACTGTTGGCCCAACAGCACCGCACCCCCACCACCACCACCACCACCACTTTCCTCCTCACGCACAGAAGCGAGCCAACATTTTAATTAGCTACAAAAAAACGAGTGGATCCAGCTAGAAATACACCTGCTCTGAAAATAGTTAAAACGCGCGCGCGCGAGAGAGACCAAAGACATGGAGATGTCGAATTAAAGAGAGTACACGAATCCTACATCATCCATAACGGTACACCTGTAGCAAGTATGGCGTATTTACACGTTCTTGTATCCAGAGGCGAACACCGAAAATCGAGGTTTCATTACTGGATCACTAGATGGCGCCATGCCATACTTATCACACAACTTAACTTTTTGGATAAGGCCACTTGATGTTGTACAAATACGGAGTCTCCTGGCTAACTGACTTCTAAAAATGAAGAAACCTTGACCAAGGAGTGGAAACGGCAACAATTGTTACAAGAAACTTGATTTTAATGTAGACTAT
>JAUJYS010004895.1:0-11507 GCA_033995665.1 Melogona broelemanni
CGACATTCTTTTTTCGTATATTTTTCTGTTTCGCAAATGATTTTAAGGCGATGCTTGTAATCATTTCGTGATTGAATCATGTACAACTCTCAATACAGATGAGTTCATATTTTCTCTCTACAACAATATAAAACAAGAACAAAAAGGTCACATGAAATTAAATTTATTTAAGCACAACTCGGAATGCAGAAAACAGAATAAAGATCGTGTTCATTGACTAGCGTGCAGGTTCATAGATTCTTGTTAAATCGCAGTAAAATTTATTGATTTATTTGCATCAAGTATGTTGAGATCACCTTTTTTGTTTTTTGTTTATATGCTTAATTAAGCAGCTATTTTTAGCCACAGCAATATATAATATAAACAATTTTAACAAGAATTTCCACACGGTACAATCGAATATTTATGCAATTAACTTATTTACATTATTTGTAACATTTTGCCTGTACTTTCAAACAGCTATATGAACACTATAGTTTTATCCGTGATAGACTTCTTTATAAAACTTTATGATAAAGTTTTCATTTATTACGATTGGTTGAGTACCCAATTTGAAAATGCAAAACAAAAAACAAAATGTTGTTCCACTAAAAAACCACGATTTGTCCAAACAATTGCTAGAGCTCGCTCGAACATTTCGAAAACTACTTTCAAGTTATTAAGTGCACAGGAGAAGCTCGCTTGTGAAGAAGTCTACACCAGGAAATGGCATTTCCGCAGTTCTCCTTTTGAGACTCGAGCTCTTACCAAGTTCCACTCCTGACTTGTAACCAACTTTCGACGGCTCACTCGAAATGCGTTTCTACAAGCTCTTGATGACAAAGTGTGTTGCGGACCCGCTCCGAAAGCTCGGAGAGCTCGCACAAACACTGGCGAAAGTTGAACCCGACGAGCCCACTATGCATTCACAAAAATGTATACACGTACAGACACATTACATGTATATAAATATACTGTCGCTTCTATATGATTAAGGCTTTCTTGCTTGCCTGAATAATGTCTCTTGTTTATTGAAGTGGCGCTCCAGTTTTCATGCACACCGCGTAACACGTGTGTGTGTGTGTGTGCAACGAAGTCGCGAGATACACGCAATTTATTATACACCACCTATGGTCCAACATTTAGTAATTACGTACCCGGTACATGTTTGCTGCTTTGGGTTACGGTATACAATGTTCGGTATGACGTATAATTCATGCGGAATATTATCACAAATTCATTCGCATTAATTTGGACGGGAAATTATTTAGTGCTTTCACCGTCTGACTTTGTTTATTAGTGTTTTAATTGCTGCGTAAGTTTATGGGTAACGCGCTTCATAATTTATTGCAAAACTCGCTGAGACATGTTCAATATGAATATGTTGCAAAATTAAAAGTTGTGCAATTTGTTTCTATTCTAGTGAAATATTATTTAATAACATGACTAAATTTATATCTTCCTTAGGTTTTGATCTTCAAACATATTTAATTTATTGAAGTAGTTAAAAAATAGAAATTAAAGTAATAAAAATGACACGCAGTTTCAGTTTTGGAAACAAATTATACGTTGTGATACTGGGATGAGTTTTTCGATGAATTATGTTTCTGTTTATCACATCAATGCTGTCGCTATGGGCTATTTTAAATTCTACAACGTCCATTTATTTTCGAGACGCACGTACGTTACCCGGTTAAATCGATAACATAATTTATAAAAACACTCACCATTTGTCCTGCTCAACCAAAAATGATGATTGATATCAATAACCGCTATCAATAATTATTATGTCAACGAAATAACCACACCGTTAATCATTCGAATGAAAATTTTATTGTACGTCTTATTATATTGTCTATGGAGACTGAGTTTCAATGTGTGTGGCTGCAATTATGGAATGTTCCATAAACATATAACACCTAATCCCTTGGTTGGCATCGTAAGTCTGTGGTAATAATAATTCCAATTTTTAAAATGCACATCGCAATTATAGTTTGTACACATGTGTAACATGTCTAAGCTTGTTTCAGACGTGTTCAAACATGTTTCATACATATGGTACACATGTATGTGAGTTTCATCATTGTTTCACTATATCGAGCCTGGTTTTGTTTACCGTAATAATGGTTACGAGCTAAAGGTGAATTAGGAGTAAGGTGGTTTCATCTCTCACTCGAGATTCCCTCTATCTCCTTCTCTCTCGCCGAGAAACCGGGTTCTCGCGCGTTGAAGTACGGCCCCCGCTCTCTCGCGTGAAACGTGAAAGTGCTTCACCCGGGCGAGAGAGTTGGCCTGCTCCCGATCCACTCAATTCCATTCCACCCACCGCGCTACAACTTTTAAAGGGCTCTCAGCCGCGTTGAAAGGATTACTTTTGTCGGCGACACGGACTACTTTTCTGCGCGGAGGTCAGCTGCGGTGCAAACGGGAGTCAATGATTTTGCATTATAGGGGGCGGAGAAAAAGAAGGCGGTGATGGGGTAGGGTGGCCTCTTGCTGGGTGAAAGTGAGACACATTGGTCGCATGTGACGTACCTGCCGCTCCTCGCCACCCTCCACCCACCACCACCACCACCATCACCACCCCACCAGTCGAGGCGACTTTGGCTTTTACCCCCTAATCGAACCCAAACTCGGCTAGCATCATCCCAAGCTAGGCCGTATATTTACCCTCTCTCGTCTATATTGTATATATATCTATCTCGGTTACTCGGGCACGTGATAGTTGAACGAGAAAGTAATGTTTCTTTGCCTGTGTACATTTTCATCCATTAACTTGGTGGCTTATATAAACTCAATAGACGAGTGCGTGTTGTACCCGTGGTTGCACTCTCCTTCTGCGCGGAGACTGATACGGGAGACACGGGAATTGTAACCCGGTGTTACTGATGGTGGGACTCCGGGCGCAAATTTAGACAAAGTCCACTCGTTCGGTTTGCTCAGTGGTTCATCGATAAAATTGGAGTTGGGTCGATGCGAGCCCAATTGAGGGAGGGGTCAGTAACGACTAATGCTTGAATGGGTAAATGGTGAACGGTATCGTAAATGGGGAGTGCGTCGGGGGGATTCCTAACTTGCGCCCGATAAAATGCATTTGCGTGTGGATGTCAAAGGAAAAGTGCACTTGGACGCCTGTTTGACGCATTTTATAGTGTTTCCCCTTTTGCCTGCCCGAGCAAAAATTGGGTTTCTGTTTCCAGGCGAATCAATTTCTCGATCGGTTTTGCATTTCTCACCGTGGTAGGCAAAAACCTTTTATTGATATTTGCAACCTGGATATTCTTTGTATGACGGTTCTTCCATTTTTGACCAGTAGGCGGCCTGTAAAATTGTTTGGATGTCGTTCCATTGAGCTTCAACTACATATGTATGTCCTTTACCGTCGCACACTTTGCTTAAAATATTTATTACACTACGTCGTAGATCCATTAAAACTGGTACGGCAAATGGAAACTTTCATTTATTTCTTTTGCAGGGTGACGATTTTGAACAAGGTTTTATTTTTTTTATCACAATGACCCACTGCGAAAAATGTCAATTTTTTCCCGTTTATTTTACGTCTTGAATCGATCTTTATTTTGCGATCGCATTGCCTTTAACTCCGGAGTAGCACGGGATCGTTAAAAAGTAAATGATTGGCTTGGTATCACAAACTAACTGACTGTTCCCGATCTTATTAAATCCATGGCAGTGGATAGAAAAATTCTCCTCTATCTTACTACGCTGCATTTAAGTGGTTTCGGATATTTCCTTTTTTAAACTGCTTATTATCAATGAGGTCAGTTGTCGCCTGTTACTTCTGAATGCTCTTTTACGGCTGATGCCCACTTTACGGACATGAGCGACCAGAAAATACGGTATCGAGTGGGGAGCGTAGGGAAATTCAGTCTCACCTGATTTGTCACTTTATGTTATATTTTTTTTAGGCAAGTCAGTTTCGCTACGCTCCCCAACACGATACCGTATTTTCTGGTCGCTCATGTCCGTAAAGTGGACATCAACCTCTTTTACCTACTTGAATTTTTTGTTACGAGCCGTTATGTGTATTATCAATGAATATAATCGAAAAGGGTATCAATAACAATAGTTTTTTGCCACAAGTTGCCGTTTCAATTTATCCGCCATGTTCACGTCTATTCATTTCAATGATTTTCGTTAATAATACGCATATCTTTTACCTACACCTCCTTAGGGCCGAGTGTCAAATTCAAGCATTAACGAAATATATCAAAATATTGCAATACCGTAGGGTAAATGCAATTTCCAAACTAACGTGCACACTTTAGCTCATTTGTTTTGGATTATCATAAGAACGTGTCTAACTCGTATGAATTAAAGAATTATGATATGTATCTATCTTACAATAATTGATAATATTTTTTGTTTTCGTTCTGAGGTCGACATATTGATCCCTAAAAGGGCAACCCATGAAATAATCTCATAACAAATTAAAGACACGGCACTTGAAAAGTTATTAAAACGTAACGTTTTACAAATGTAAAAAAGTGCAAATTGCATAACTGTTTCCCATTTGCCATGCCGTTAAACTTAATTTCGCGCGACACTAACAATCTCAGCTATTAAATTAGCTCCGTTCTGTATTTTCCCTTTAAGAGAAGCTAGGTGGAGGCCAGTGCACTTTTAATGTTAAGCCAAGTTGATCTCTGAAAATCGTAAAGCTCTGATATTGACGACATAACTGCGACGGTCGCCATGCGTGGCATTTATTCCATTGAGATAGCTGCAAGTCATGCGGCGTCCTCTGAAAAGCAATAAGTAGTCGTTAGTATAAGTTAGCTCCGATAGTCCTCGCGAGAGAAATATAACGTACGAATATCACAGCGTATAAATGGCGACGCCATAAAAATATATTTTCTCATGGACATCTACTTTAGATGCTTGTAAAAATAAATAATGCTTGTAAAAAATAATATTACGTAACAACTCGTGGTAGCCAAACAAAGCGTAAGCGGAGCAAAGTACATTTAGGACGATCCTGGATTCGATGTCTGATTACTGGCGAAAATATGTCCAACACAATGATCAAATAGTAAGAAGAGATGGGTTGTCCTTAAGCACTGTTCACTGAATTATAAGTGGCTTTTGTTCTGTTATAATGCAATTCTGCTTTAAAATGGAACAAAGAATGACTAATTTTTATTTCATCTATAAATGTTTTCATTACAATCCAATTTTATCAAATAATTATGGAAATAACCTATTTTTCATATTCTTTGTTTTTCTGCTGCAATCATCGCAATACGCTTTTTATTTTTATTTTTTTATTTTTGAAGTCATCGCAATACGCTTTTTTATTTTTTTAATATTTTTTTTTTTCATTTTTTTATTGAATTTTATTTAAATGTTAAAACTACAGTGTACCGTATAATAATTATTTGAGATGGAGCACTGGTTTGAGCTACTAGATTCTGACTTGTGGTGGCATATATCCAAATGTAATAGTTACGGTTCTCTCTTTTGTGTAAAAATATGTGGCAGGGCATTTGCAGCGTGGCAACCATTCAAATATCGTATCAGTCAGACTGGATCCGCACCATATGGCTTGCTATTCACGGACCTAAATCGATCATTGGAAGAGCATTTATAGAACTTTTCTGCAGATGTATGAATATTTTAGTACGTGAAAGTTCCGTCAGAAAAGAAAAATGCATATCCAGTCTTGCATCGAATAGCTCTTGCCTCACGTGTGACATTCGCTACGCATAAAACATGTTGGAGCTCACAGACAAAAAATTCTTATCTACAGATTATACGCCTACGAGTACGTACATGTAGGCTCGCTGGATGACATTTCTTTGACTAGACAAGACCATGCATTTTGATCCTTAAAACGTGATGGTCCTAAATATATTGTCGATTGTCAATTTCGGATATATGGACTAACGTTTTCAAAAGAAAATACAGTATATTTAATATTCACTTGCGATGTACCCATAACTGTATTATTTTCCAAAGCCATCAAAAAAGTATGACATACGAGTAATGTATCTGTACATAATAGTGCACGTTTGCAGGCTCCATTTGCATCGCGCAAGTACAAAATCAATTCTACAATATTTGATGCTCGCTACCGGTATATTTGTTTAGACGTTGCTGTATCATAAATATATATCGGGTGACATTAGTTAGACAACTCATTTTAATAAGAATTGTTTTTGTAACTGATCATTGCTTAATGGGAGTATCAATTACTTTGATATATTTCGCTATTCCGAAAGTCTTCCGTTTATTCGCTTTCAACTAAATAGATTCAGTTTTCGTTCACGGTTGTAAAAGCTTTAGATTTTTATTTTACTACTTACTACAAAAAATGTTTGCTTCAGAATCGGATAAATACTGAGTTGTACGCGAAGAGCACGGTATTATATATGCATTTTTTTATCTCTTACGTTTTTGTTTGCTAAATAAAGCCGACTTGGTAAACACTGCCATACGCGTACAAACTTGTACTGCATGGATATACAATAATGCGCTAGTGCATGTGCTCTGCTGTTTGTTGATGTTCTTTGCTGGTGTACTGATCTAAGGCATCAGTGTTAAAGGGGATGTCACATTATGCCTGTCTTCTACATGTATATTGGACTCCCCTATTTGGCTTTAAGTGGAAAATACCGAAAATAGGCTTACGGTTCTCAACGACAATTTTTCCTTTTTCTCTCCCGTCGCCCAGATTAATGACCGATTCTGCTTCTCGACATTGGAAAATTTTTGTTCTGGGTCTGCTATTTTTGGCTTGTTTATTCCGCTCAGGTTCATTTTAAATTTATTTCGACTTTTGGCTCTCAGTTCTATCCCTAGCGGTGAGCCCATATGGCGACCGTACGACGACCATGAGTATAGGGGTTACGAGAGAGCGGTCGGCGCACAAAGCCCAACCAAAATTAAATACTGGGGATTTATTGTTAAGCCGGGTGATTCGGTTCAAACTTGGGGGAGACCTATATTGCCTCGGCGTTGGCCACCGCCGCCATCTCTGCCAACCGTTGCCGCAACAACACAATTTTACGTTTTGTGGTGCGGCATACTTTAGTATTTTTACGCTTAGAGGCATAAGGACAAATAAAAATATATCGTCATCGTGAAGTCAATGAACTAGACAAAGAATTTAAGGAAAATGTAAACCGACCGCTTATTTTTTTAACAGATGTGGTTAATATTGAAATATTATATGTGCCCTATTCGACACTGAAATACATACAGTATATGTTGGTTTCCACATTAGCATGTCGTGCGATATTCAAAAGCAAAAAAAATATATTATTCTAAAAAAATAATATTTCTTTACGGATTTCAATAACCGACAGACAGTACGGCGGTAGCGGGTTTGATTCCCGACTAAAGGGCTCTCGTTTTTTCGATCCTGGGGTACTGGTAAAAGTGCGCTCCTCACTATAAGGGTTGAGCTCTAAGAGGGATACAGAACCTGCTGCACTGATATTCATTGCAGTGATCCAGAACATATACAAATTGCAATAATGCAATATTTCCCCAGTCATACCCTTCCTGGGCTGCTAGCGGGTACACACTGTAGTTGAGAAAAAAATATCCTACGAATACTTGGCGAGATGTATCATTTTATGGAAATTCTTTATTTGTGACGTTGTGCCATTTCTCCTATTCGTGGTGTGCGCATTTGAAATAAAACCATTTGCGAGGAGTCAAATGTCATGTTAACCAAACTCGGCTGATACAAATTGTATGTTCAAATGTGTGAGTCTGGCACTACAAGTTGCCCCTCGCCACCCTCGTATGTAGGCAATCACTGCTTGCTCCGTGATTTACAAATGCCCCGTTATTGTCATGCGAATAGAGGAGCAGCGACGGGCGCGGCGCGCACGATTGTCTACCATATGCGCACGAAACAATAAGTGTCAGCATTTGCATACTAAATAGCCTTTGTAACATTTTACGTTTCCTCTTGTCGTTGATATACGCAGGCGGCCGTTACAGTGTTCACCCGACCGGCGAGCTACACATTCGCAACGCGCAGGACGAGGACGGCAACAGAGTGAGCTACCTGTGCAAGACCCAGCACCGTCTAACCGGCGCAACCAAGCTTAGTTTCTCCGGAGGGCGCCTCATAGTTACAGGTAAGAGCGAATAAAACCGACCATAAATATTTGTAGCGCACGCTCTCCACCTCTCATTTATTTCCCCTTCTTCTCCATCTCTCGTTAGCACTGAGTTTTCACCCCAGGTCGTTTCTTTTCCATTTCCCGAATACTATTTTTGGCCTCCGCGCTCTGATCCTCTCACTTTCCCAGAGGTTTTGTAGCGTAAATTAAGTCATCCCGGGCAATCTGGTTGTAGATCGTTTATATACCTTTCCTCTATCCCCCTTCCTCCATTTAATTGCTGTCATAACGTCTGCTCAGTTCGTCTATTCGTGGAACAACGGGATCGTGGCAACCCCAAATGTGATAAATGCACGCGTTACATTTTTGGTAGTTCCGGGTGAGAACGAAGACGGGTCTTTAGGAATTTGTCCCGAGGATTAAATGGGTTTTTTTCTTCTACGTGCGCCGTGTGTCAATGAGCTAAAATAACAAGGGCTCTGGCTTTTATCGAAGTTGCGATCGAATGCAAGTGGGGCATGTTCCAATGAACTTGTGCTAGATGTCTGCCATGCAGAGAACCACCCACTAACTCTTGAATGATGTTTCTGTTCTTCAAAAGTATGTTCTTGAAAAAGCTTTTGTAAATCATTACAATTATTCTATATGATTCTATCGATTACAGTTGATTGAGGGCGCTAAATAAATTGAATCTAGTCAGTTCCTGGGTTCGATTCTCGATTAAGCCAAAATGCTAAAACGATTATTTGGATACTGGTTTCATTGTGGGCATAATAACATAAAATTGCTAGAAAAAAAAAATCAACTTTGGGTACCTCCTTAGCGATATAGAAAACGGTTTGCGGTTGTAGCGATTCAACATCAAATTTAATGGCGACTACATGTATTTGGTGACAAAGGTTTTCTACGTTGTCAGGCTGTTAACGACTTTGCAAACCGTGACGCACCCTAATGGCAAAGCATGCAAACTCATAACTCATAATACGGAATTCTGTGATTGCTGCGGTTCATATCCCACACCTTTTTTACGTAGCTAGTTATGAAGAACGAACTACGATCAATCTCAACCGAAAAGGCAACTTCACAACCAGTCCACTAACCATTGTGATAAAGTGAACAACGAATTATAATGGACTGTAAAAGCTATTAAACATTGAAATACACTTAATAATCGTGTTTTATTCATACTGAAAGCTCATAAAGCACGTACACCTAAATATAAAAATAACGCTGGTTCTCGTTGAATTTGCAAAATTCTCGTTGAATCTGTATTTGTTCACGCAGTATGCAGTTAGAATGATAAAATTCGCGCAACTTTTTCGCTCTCCTCAGAGATTTCATATTCCACTTGAGGGTGTCGTGCTGTTTTCCTAGCGTATTTCCGTCGAATTAATCGCCCTGGGATACTTGCACTGGATTCACGCCAGTAAGAGAGAGAGAGAGAGAGAGCAGCATGGTTGTTGAGGCACAGCCGCTGCACGTCCAAAGACACGTGTATGCAAATCGCACGCAATGCACGTGCGCGCGCGCTATTTCGCGCGCAAGCCGCAAGCTAGAATTTCCTGTCTCCTGTCGTTGTTCCGAAACTACGAACCTTGGAATTCCAACTTGACTGATAAGTAGTAAACACAAAGCCGCAAAAGAGGTTGCTCGTTCAGGGAAGGTTTCTTACTTCTTGTTACACTTATCGTGTAGACGATGCAAATTCGCGGGAAACCAAAATTGATCGGACATGGTGCAAGAGGTTCATATTTTACTGGGCTTACACACTTTTCTTTTTATTATCTTGGGGCACCGGTGAAAATGTTCCTGTGAATTCTTGGAAAATTCCTGGAAGGAAATTATCATGGGTTAGTGGTGAAAAACGTGCCCCTCACATTTTGCCATAGCGACACGAGGGGTACCTCGTACACGTAGTCGCAGCTCAGTGGACGATTCCAGACTTGGGCTTTCGTTAATTGATATGCCGAGGTACTGGTGAAAATGTGCCCCTCCACATCTATTTAAGCAATTAGATGTGAATATAATATAATGTTAGGTCATTCACTTCAGTGATGACGATAGCTGATTGTCAAAACAAAAAAATCTACTGTACATGTATAATCTCCTATGTAAACTACAGTCATAATATATAAAAAAAACGTTTATCATTAACCAGCATTGTTTGAAATATTCTGGTAATACGTCGTAGTTTTATGTTTTTATTGTTATTGCTGTTTTCGATATTTCTTTTATCGAAAGTACATAAATCGAAAGACAGCCAAATGCAGTTCAGGCAAAGCATTTAATTATTTTAAAATTAATAAATTTATACCTGAATTCATACCAACATTTTACGGTAGAAGAGCCATCACACCAATATTTCTATAAATTAGCGACCTTGATCGAAATTTGAACTGAGATTTCTGTGAACAATCTCACTGGAAAGTCTCGATAACTACAGATGTATAAGAATCAGATTACCGGACGAACGTTGATTTATTACCGAAACTGATCACTGTATTCCATGGAGAGAGAGTGCCTTATTTAAGAGATATTTTATTTTGAGGTATTTGTTATTTGAGAAATATATTTTGTTCATTTGATAATCGTCGCTTCAACTCTTAAACAATCCAAACACCAGCATTGTCTAAACGCAACTTGTTTTAGAGAGATCATACGTCAATGATGCGCACGGCATAACAACCGCAATTACCGCCCATCATTCGCGGATGATAGGATAAAGCAGACCGTAACTTTAATACAACTTGTGTGTGTAACGGCGTCTCCTATTTACGGATTTAGACCCGGCGAGCAGTGTTCCTCCGCGGATTACTCACGGCAAGAACTTGGTGACTGCTCTGGATGGCGACACCGTAGAGTTGCCGTGCGCGGCCCAGGGCTACCCCCTGCCGACGTATAGGTGAGCTCATAATCCGCGGTGTGTAGGTGTGTGTGTGTGTGCGCGCGCGTACGTGTGCGGTGTTTAATCTCGATTATTGTTGAAAGGTAAAATGTTTGGTTTGTGTGTGTGTACGTGTTTGTGGCACTGAGACGACAAATGCCGACCGCGATTAGCTGGCTTAGCTCTTGTGTCGACAAATAAGTAGAGCGTATTGTTTACTTGTACCTTGCAGGTGTCAGGGCCTGTCAGGTAGGCCTCTGTCAAAACTTGTTTCTTGGTTATTTAACTGGGAAGCTTTAAAAAACGTTGTTGCAATGGACGTGAAGAACGTTTACATATCGTCTACCATCCAGATAACTAAATGTTTGTTAATATTTATTTTGCAGCATTAGCGTATTGCTAAGGTTTTTCCGCAAAATTAAAAAAAAAAATTAATAAGAGATTGGTTATGGAACAGGAATATACATGTGTACATGGGCGCCGGCAGAAAATTTTCCAGGGGGGTGCAAGTGCCCCTCCCCCTTGCCCGCAGAAAATTTTCCAGGGGG
>JAUJYS010004896.1:0-11506 GCA_033995665.1 Melogona broelemanni
GTGATAAACGTAGTTGGTGGGGGGATGTGTGGCTGTCGGTAGCTGGGGAGATGTTATCAGCTTGGCGGCCTGCAGCTGTTTTGCTTAATTAAAGCACTTGATTATCGGTTTTGTTTTGTGTTATTATCTATCAAATATATATGAACGCCAGAAATGGAGAAAAATGGGGTGGTGGTAGTGGTGGTTGCGTTAAAGGGGTGGGGTAGGATGGGGAGGAGGTGGGTTGTTGGAAGGACGCGAGGATGGGGGTGGCCAAAGTGGTAATGATGGTGACAAGGGGGTACACGTTGCCGCCTGAGATCTCCTGAACGCCGATCAGAGAATATTCAATAAAGATTATCTTAACAAATTGTCTTCTTAACGAATCTCCTATAAGACAGTTTGCTCAAGCAGTTTGCTGATGAAATAATAACATACAAAATTATTTTAGTCTCTAATTCCTACAAGACACCGTAATGCCACTTAAATGCATTTTAATTAATCGCTGTAGCGCAGCGCCATGTGTGCGGCGATCTCGGGTTGGATTCCCGGCTCGGGCTTTCGTTATTCGATCTAGGAGTATACTGATGAAAATGTGCCCCTCCACATTTTCTAAAGTGATGAAGAGGGGTACAGAATCTCCTGTGGTGTTATTCACTGCAGCGATAACGACCATTGATTGTCAAAAAAATTAAAATGAATTAAATTATGCTCCGAACTTATAAACGAAAAAAGGTCAATCATAGACATGGTCCAAATGTAGATCCCATTTTTCCATTCAGCGCCCCCTGGTGGGTCCTGACGAACGGACCAAGGTCTCTCGAGGCACCGTATCCCCACCAGGCAAAGTGGTGGGTGGTGGTGAAGTTGGAGGCGGAAGGTGTGTGGGTGGTGGGTGGTCCAGGGACGTAACAACAAGAAGAGGCCTAAACGTCGCTGTCGGAGCTATTAGCGGAAAACAATTGGGGCGTCGTATCTGCGCGCGCGTGCGCCTCCTGGCGCCTTGATAACGTCTCACTGACAACAATGCTCATTTGTAAACCATAAATAAACGACGGGATACACACACACACACACACACAGAGTGAACGGCGACGCGCACGACGCCGGACAACAATGGCCGGTAGCATACGCCGGTTGTGTCGACGCCGAAATTGACGTTGTTGTACGTACTAGGGCCTATTTTATTGTTTTCGGCAGGTTCCTCCACCCAAAGGTAGTGTCTCTCTATCTCTGCAGTCAGGCCGATTGGCACGTGCTGCCGGACCTGCTCGTGGTCCGACGTGCTCCTATATCCAATGTTGCGGGAAGAAATTGTAATTGTAATTTTTGGGTAGGAACAGGCTCGTTTCTCCCTCTTAGATCAAAGAGACAGATGCTATCAAATATTTCTAGGGCGAATAATAGAATTTAGTTTTTATGCTTACATCTCTATTATGCATGTTATTTGCAATTTTGAACCCGCAAGCACCCCGATGGTGGACCTATGGCGGGGGTCAGAAGGCCAGTAAAGGGCAAATGCGTCCTAAGTACAGCAAGTCAAGTAAATACATTATGCCACGTGCATAATTTAAAATAGATAATACCAACTGTCAAGATCGGGTGTATTTTGTATATTTGCATAAACTACAATAAAAAATTGTGTTTAATCATAAAAGAATAACAGTTTCGGCAATTATTATCAACCAGTAATGTTGAGTTTCCCCACACATTCGCGTAATATTTTCACACGGCTGCGAAGACCCGCCATGGAGACGACCCGTCACCATCACCACCCCATAACTCCCCCACTCCAACCCCCGCGCCCCTGGCGACAGAATTGGGCATCCGCGAAATATGCAAATGTGGCGTTAATTAAGGCCGCGCCTCAATTAGATGGGAGGACCCGTAGCGCACATGCCATGCAAATGCCGAGGCGGCAACACCAACACCCCTACCACCCCCAAGGGCAGACACCAGAGTGTATATAAATAGCGGAGATTCGCTATTACAGTAATTGTCACCGGAGCTTAATTGTGCCGCAGCAGCCGACCGCCGGTCGCCAGAGACGATCCATTTGACGCCAACAGAGGCGCCCTCTGCCGACCCACTTCATCTCCCTAACTAGTTATACCTACTTTCGCATACGTAAGCATAACGCTTGGATTCGGGCATTGTTTCCAAATTCGGCATGAAATAAATTGGTTGGCTTACGAATTTTGATATTTGCCTACAATTTCGCCCACCCACAACGTTTCTGTAGTGTTGGATGCGTTCCATTTGAAAAGGAACACGATTCCGTTCTTCGTTCCTTCATAAAGAAATCGCGCCAGAAGTAAATAAGTTTTCTCCGAAAGCATACACGTTTCGTATGACGCTCCTTGTTCCTCTAGAAAAGGAAAGGGCCAAGGACGTTCCTCGTTCCTGAGAAAAGAACGAGGACGTTCCACGTTCCTTTCCAAAAATAGGAACGAATGCGTTTCATCTTTCAACGTTTCTAGGAAAAGGAACGAATTCCTTGGAACGAGATGTTCTTTTACCGTTCCTACCCAACACTTAACGTTTCCCATTCTACGTACGAAAGACTTGTCTATGTCAATATGATTTCTGCACGGCATTACTTCCTAAATGTGGCAGTTACCAGCGCCATCTAGTACTAAAAATAATCCGCGAATAGGGTACAGGGTGTATCTTAAATAGTCACCATTGCGTGTTAAAAGGGCCAAAATGGCCGCGACTTGTCGACAATGCATTTTTTCACCCCCACCCACCCCCACCCCTGACAAGTCAGTCACGATTTTGCCAACTCATTGAACGCCAGGTGGCGTTACTAAATCAAGATTCAGTCGACCCGACCATTTAATTGCGAAGCAGAATGATATAATTATCGGCCGTGTGATACCAAACTCAAACAAAGGAGTGTGCGTACCAAATACGTGGAAACATGAGATCCCCATACTATCCAATCGGAGTATGTATTGACTCTCCAATGCCGCAGTGTTTCTAGGGTGGTGGACCACCGTAACAGGTGGTAGTGGCTGGAAAAAATTCCGGGTGACCCTGGTTTTGATATGGGTCGTGACCCACTCCGTGTTGTGAGATAGCGACCCGAGTGTGGGTGGGGAAAGCGGGTGGTTGGATATTCCGGGTCGCGGTGATAGGCATTGTGTCAATAGTGGCCGTATCGTACGTGTATAACGCGCATCCGGTTGTTTTATGAGTCTTTTATTCGGGGCTCGAAAATTGTTGTCCCAAATTGTCAGACATCTGTCAGTTGTTTGGGAAGCTGATAAAAATGGCGGAAACAAAATGGCGGTTGTTGCAGAACGGCGTCCTAATATCTGAGATTAAAATGAGCAACGAAAGCAAACATGATTTTGGGTTGACAATCCGAAAAGAAATATAGTTAGGGAAAGGACGGGATTCTTTTTACTCGGTCTCTTTGTCAATTGACAATTTGTTAATTCCAAATTAATTGTACTTTAAATCTTGATTTCTCCTCTTCCCCTAAATATACGACCCGTCTATAGCCCAGTCGGTAGTGCAACCGGTTACGATGAGGGCGGTCGCGGGTTCGATTTCCGGCGCAGGATCTCGTTATTCTATGTCGAAACAATCTTGACACGGTAAAGTTAAATTTAACGTACCATTACTATTGCTTAAATAATTTACTATTTTTTAAAAGGACTCTCTCGTAAAATATTACTGGGAATGAATTTTCAAAAATTGATTAATGGATAATGTAAAGGACATATCAATAAACATTTCTAGTAAAGTAAAAAAAATTTTGGCAAAAAAATTCAAGGTGATCAAGCTGTCGGCGTTTGAAATTGTCAAAATCGAAAAAATTGAAAAATAAAGGCTTAAATTAGTGATGCAAAAAAATCACTTTTTCATTTCAATTTGCCAAAAACCAATTTTTTTCCCCAGTTTCTGGCTTGCTTCTAAACCAATAAATAATTTTCTTTTTTTTCAAAAAAATTTTTTAGAATTGTTTTTAAAGTTTGAAATTTTGAAAAAGTCGTCAAAAAAACGTCATAACTTTTGAAAAAATGAAAATTTATTTTTTAAATTATTTTTCACGGTTTCTGTGGGTAATTTTACGCATCTGTGATTTTTTTCATTGAAAACAAAAAAATCATGCGTTAAGGGGACATTACATTTGCCTTAGGCATTCGGTTGTACAGTAATGCTGACGAAAATGCGAATGTACTGCAGTTTCCACGTAACTTTTAACACGTTACATAAACGCATTAGCACATCACTCAAACATGTCGCGAAAACAACAAGCAACGGTTACCGCGCTAGGAGAAAAATAAGCTATTCTCTCCGCAACTCTACATTTTAGCACATAACATAAATAAGTAATTATTACACACTATGCACTCAATCGTTCAGAATGCAAACACACTTAAAAATGTTAAATAATTAATTAACGTGCAGTTTTGTTGTCTTTTCTGATCCTCTTTTCTATTCCTGAGTGAACAACAAGACTGTTTAAGATGACTCGAACTGTTGACCAATTTCAGTTGCACAAATCATGAATGAATTCATGAATATTTGCATACATGAATGTGCCAAGTCCAGTACCCAAAGGAGCGGTTGGCAAGGCATTAAATGCAGATGCATTTTCAAATTTTCTGTTATGCTATTTTTTATATCGTGGGTTATTGTTTTAAACAATGTGAACTCTGGTAAACAATAATGTGCACAATAAATAAATCACAATAATTATATTTAATATTATTTATATTTATTTATACTGGTATTTCTGTTAAGTTTCTATTCTGAATTCTAACAACATGACGCTTACAATTTAAGCGGTGGTACGAAAAAGTTTAAAAACATAGTTTCAAACTCTGGTCTCCACTGACCAAGTTTTCCTAGAATGTGAAATGAAATTTCCTTCTGTAAAGCCATCAGGGTCTATTTTCAGAACTTCGCGCGCATTTTCACTTTTCATCTGTGCGTTGGAGGGTTTTTTGAGTAGTTGTGGTATGGTCGAACCTTTTGGAACCTTTTCGTACGTCCTTTAAAAAAAAAAGCTTTTACTTTGACAAGTATTAGCTCGAACGCAAGAATGGCATCATCTCTAAAGTAGCGTCAGTCCAGAAACCCGTTCGCGTTGCAGTTCCCATAGAAATAGAAAGGTACTTATACGTTCCTAGTTCCTTTAAAAAAGAACCTGAAACCTTTCCGTTCCATTTCCGTTCCTTCGATAAAAAATAAATAAAAAATTTAAAAAGACGTAAAAATCATTTTCCCAACTGATGAAAATATCCTAAATTTATTTTATCCCATTAATGGGATGATAGGAAATAGGATTTTTATTCTATGAACTTTGAATGTAAACGTATCCATTTTATAATATATTTAAATGATGAGAGAGAGAATATTCAATATTTGAATATTAATTATTTAAAAGTTCGGCATATGGAAAACGAATGACCGTTACAGTTCCTGTAAAAATGGAACGGAACCGTTCCAGGCGCTCATTTCCAGAAAAAGTAACCTAGGCGTTCCAAAGTTCTTCAGAAAAGGAACCCTCTCCCAGGAACGGAACTATACAAGACTAAGCGTTACCCTGGTTCAGTCCCAGCCCCCACAAGATATGTTTTCGGCGTCCGAGTTTGGAGAGTGCAGAGATATTGCTCCTTTGTGCGTTTCTCCCCCATTTTCATTCAAAAGTGCCTCTTTATTTTTAATTTGTCATATTGCGAAGGCTTCACGAAGCTGCCACTCGTCTTTTTACGTATTTTTACTGTGGGGTAAAAAAAAGTCAAACTTGGTTGAATAAACAACTCGGCGGATAAACAATTTTTTCATTAAACCAGCTATTGCCCCGATACATTTTCATCTACGTTTTACGGAGAAGCGTATAGGTAACTTGTCAACAGGAGCTCTTGAGGAACTTTTGCGCCCTAGGCAGAAAGTCAGAAGTAAAAATAAACCTTCCATTCTTTTCAGGAAATAATTAATAAGGGGAAAAAAGGTTTCACCGGCAATAACATATTACGAATCGAATTCTGATTTGGTTAAATTTAAGAAAGGCATTTTTGCCATTGATCATTTGGTCCAAAATGGTTTTATAAATGGTTAATATTTATGGTCACGCGGAAGATTTTTAAAATCACTTAAAGTTACTAAAATATTGTATCATCCTGGATTTAAACTGTTAATATTGCACAGTTTGAAATAGTTTTTAAGGTGCTTCTCCACGAACGTTAAAAAAACTGTTTTACATATTAAAATAAAGTGAACTGTGTGTTTCAAACTGTTTCTAAAGCTATGCACATAGTATTTTAAAGCTATTTCAAACTGTCTGCTGTATTACAAGCCTTACCAGATTTTAAACTTTTTGTAATTTTTAATATTCTATGTAAATAACTTCATTTCGATTTAACAAGAAGGGAATGGCTATCAGTTTCACAGATCAATGTAATAATCATTCATAAATTGTTTAAATTTTAGTTTGTTGTATTGTGTGCAGTTTATATATAAATCTTCATCGATTCTGTTAGCTTGATTAAAAAGTCCGCAAAAAATGACCTATGGTGTTCGTAGTGATTTTGAATTTCATAGAAAGGTACCGGTAATAATATTCTTTATTATACCTTTCTTAATAAGCATATTGTGTCAATTTGTATCGGGAGCATTATGAGCTAACCACTGGACGCCATTCTAAGACACCTTCCGTCCAAAGAGACATTTGTTATAGTATGTCGTAATAATCGTAGTAACAAAATATACAAAAATCTTTAAAACAAATTCAAGTATTAGAGCGTATCAGTGGCCTAGTCATTTGCCCCGATCGATCCCCCCACCCCCAGGCACATATACCAAATCGTCTCCGCCCCCTAGCAAACTCACTTGCTAGCAAATCACATTTTGAGATGGAGGAAAGTGCACCACCGCGTCTTTCCGATTTTTTCTTTAGCGCGAGCGCAGCCGAGCCTGGTTTCTCCTTCAAAAATCCAAAACTCATTTACCTACTTGCCATTTTGCGTGCTGTTCAAGTCGAAAATGTCGGCAATCTACATTAATAACAAAAACAAAGTGACAGGACCATACGCATTTGGGAAAAGACGGGTTGAGGAGGCAAGGGGGTGGGGGTTGGCTCGTCAGCGCTGGTCCGCCGGGCTCGCCGGGAGCGGTCGCGATTTTCTTGACTGACGACGATACGGGACTTTATGAAGCCCCCGACGTCTATGTGTCGGATGCAGATGCGGGTGACCCGGCAATCCGTTGGTAAACGCCGGAACCCGTTGGGTGACGCTGGTACTTGTCTCGGCTGTTTGCACTGAGACTCAGAGTTGGCCATGTCTTGTGCGGTAGTCAGTGATTGTGTGTCCGTAGTTAAATACGAAACGACGAGTGAATAATGGTGGCGCGTTGAGCTACAGTGTATCGCAAATATATTTTCGCCTGTGTATTGAACAGATTTTTTTCTATCGAATCTATGAGTGAATTTTGCTAGATTTCAATGGATAAGTATCAAATATCATGGAGCAAATATCATTTCACCTGTGTAGATTCGGGCTTTTTTGAAGTCAAACTTTTTTTCTCCAGTTAGTCCACGCTACCTTTAAGTACTCTTAGTTGGCAGTGGAATGCGAATTGAACAGATCTTTGGGAATCTTTGGGTGAATTTTGCAAGTTTTCAATGGAGAAGCTATTCCATTGTCATGAACTAATTTGAATTTTCAATGGTTCTACTTTTCATTATTTATTGCATTTTACTTCAGGGTTTTTCTTACCAAAATAGTGGCACAAATATCGTATTTTTTTACTTATACTTTGACTCGTACAATTTCAAAGGACTGGTGTTTTTTTGGTAATTTGAGTCATGTCTTAATTTTTTATAATCTTAGAGGCCATTTGATAATTATTTTGTTATTTATGGCGATTTTCTCATGTCTTTTTCGGGATTCTCAAAATGATTTAGTCGTGCATTGTGATTATTAGGATGAAGAAAATTACGGCGAAAGGGAAATCTAAATTAATATATCTTTTTTATTGTTGACCAATCAGTGAGAACAATTTCTCCACGCAGAAAATGATCGTCATCGCCAAGTGAAAATCACACAGGAAATTATGTACACCTATATCCGCATGAGCACATTTTTTACCAGTTCCTCGGTATCAAATAACGAAAACCGGAGCCGGGAATCGAACCCGGGGATCGCGGCACACACGGCAGATGTTCTATCACTGAGCTACGACGACCGTATAATTTATAATCTCACCCACGTTTGTAGTAAAGTCAGTCTCATCCACTATTTCATTAGCCCGTCTTCCTCACTACTGCAGTGTCATCCGTCTTGAAATCTGGTCGTTTGGACGCCGATTATCAGATAAAATCGACTGGCAATTCAATTTCTAACGGGGGCCGTTCGTAAAGTTGCGGGTGTGTTCGGCGAGCGAGACTACCGAAATTTTCATGTTAGCCGGACCCGCGACGGGGCGCCTCCATCCGTTTTCCCCGGCCCCGGGTATGTCACCAAAACCAGGTTTGTCGCCGGCGACTGCACTTTATTTCATAATCAATTTTGTTGCCAGTTGCTCGTTCGTTGGTTCGTTCGCTGGCTCGCCCTTCGCCGAGAAAGAGAGAGAGAACCTGAAAGCTCAGACGTCGTGACAAGCTTTTGAGCTGTCTTGCCCACGTTGGCCCAATTGAATGCGACAGCCTTCGCTAGCAGTTCCGGACGATAGCTTGTTGCCCGCGCGCGGGGACCGTGTCACTACCCCCCCTCCCCCCAGTCCAACCGGGGAAGTGCCAACGTCAGGGTTTGCTGGTGCCAACTCGGGGGCCAATTTTGTTAGCCAGGTGAATCTAGAGCGGACTAAATCTTGATGAGGAGTGAAGAAAACGAGTTCCGGGACAGAGCCGAGAATACATGTAATCACGAACAAAGTCAAGAAAACTTGTATAAAAGAATAAATAGTCAGTGTTTACGATACATTTCAAATGTACGGGAAAACACAATTTTTCTCTTTGTTTGATGCCCAAAAATTTGAGTAAAATTGTCAATATAAAAAATACATATTTCTATGAATAAAAAAATTATAATTTTACTCAAATTTTAGGGCATTAACAAAGATAAATACGTCAATTTTCCCTTCATTTTAAAACGTATCGCAAGCATCGACTGTTTATTCCTTTAAACGAGAGTTTTGCATGATTCTGTTCTTCTTTGTTCTCGTCGCTGTTCCGGAACTTCTTTTCCTCTTTCGATCAATTGATCACTTTACCAATATCATATTGGTAAAGTGTCGATGATTTTGGGTTCGAAATCACGCCTTTATTATTATTTTTTTAGTTGTCATAGTCATAGAGCGTGCTTGCTTTTCCTAATTTAAGCTTTGGTATACGGTACGACGTCTAACAAATTACGCCTCAAAAATAAAAAAGCCCAGTTCCGATCCATTATGTAGATTACTTTTTCGCTTCTCAAGGCTGAATTAATTTGGTCGATTATACACATTTACTTTATTAGTTTTCTTTCGGTTACTTACAGAATTGATAATAGTAGATCGAACAATGAAATGATTTATATATTCATTCTTTGCTTTATTTTTGTTGCTTAGAAATAGTTAATACAATTATGATGAAATGAATATGAATTGGATACAGACGAACATGAATTGTATCCTGACTAGGTTTGGGATGCCTAAGGTTCATTGATGTTTGGTTGATTATTCTGTTTTTTTTTTTTTTTCTCTCTGAGTGATATACGTACGTCGATGTGAACGCAGTGTCCTTATCTCACCATTTGCTAATGTTTTATCGTTTATGTGACGGGCTCGAAATGTGGCCCGCCGCCAGCGAGGCCGATAATATTGTAATTGAACATAGGGGAACCTCATTTGGTGCTAGATGCACTAGAGGTTGCAGACAAAATTGCGTGAGTCGACTATTATATGTACATACGACTAAACCTTCTCACGTTGATTGAGCAAAAAAAAAATACACATGTTTTCATTTTTAAAAGTCCTCATGGACATTTTATTTACGTTACCGTGGTGGATTTAACGCGTCAATATTTATTTGAGATTGTCTAATAAAACCTTGCGTTTCCGTAATTCCATTGCTCGAATCGCCCCGCTATTGGTTGGTTTGAATTTTACCGAGCATGTTTCGAGCATTGTACACGCACAAAAACGCAGCCTAATCCGCGGATGGTTATGGAAGGATGGCTCAAATATGTGTTTTTCGTTTGGACTGTAATTTTCCAAATGATATAAATTTTCAAGAGCTGGTGTAAAGTTCGATAAAATAAATATCCTTGTAACTCGATCCATTAGAAAAGTAGGCCAAATGAGGCTTTAATTCATCGTTTAATGACTTTTTTTTCCCGTGGATTTAAAAAAAAATGGCATTAAAAAAAATTGCTTGCATCTAGACTCGAACCGCTCATCTCATGTTTATCAGCCCAGCGCCTTACCACTATCTACGGAGACAACCGTAGTTAAAAGGTTTCGATTCCATTGCCATATCCATTGTTCGGATGTTGCTCGAATCGCCCCGCTATTGTTTGTTTGAATTGACCGCGAATGGTTCGACTAATGGGAAAAGCTAGAGTACACGCACACTGGAATGTGTTAATCTGCGGACGTTTTTATTCTATATGAGGAGGAGGAGGATATAGGATATCATTACAGGGCGAACAAATGCGCTTAATAAACAACATGGAATTTACAATGATCCTAGGATTAGCTAATGCCCATTTGGCAAAAAAATCACATTGGCACACGTTCAGCTTGCGAAGCCGGGGCAGGCGACCCACGTGTGTGAGTCCAGCATCGGTTAAATTCCCCATTGTAACGAGTGACAGGATCTCTATCCTCGAATCCTTTGCATCAGCCAGATGTCTGAGCCCAGCATCACTTACAGGTGAGTGAACCAGGTTGAGGTCCCTCAAGTTCACCATTCTGGCCAGGTGTAATCCAGCCTTGTCAGTGAGCTGGTCGCAAAGCATCAGATTAAGGTTGCCAATTTCTGATGCCCCCACACCATCAGCAAGGCATTGCAACACTTTGTCCCCAATATTTGTGCAACCCAGGTTCAGTTTGACCAAGTGGGTCATGCGGGCCAGCACCTGGGCACATGTATCATCCACCATATTGCAGTAAAACAGCGAGAGGCTTGTCAGCCGTGAATTCCCAGATGTCAGCAGCTCCAATCCAGCACTGGTTATGTTGATACTGCTCAGGTTTAGATCAGTCAGTTTAACCATCTGTGCCAGGTGGATCATCCCATCGTCATTGATGCCATAACATGATTTCAAATTCAGCACACGCAGATTAACAAGCTTAATGAGAAATTTGAGGCCGCTATTACAAATGCCTCTACACATTGACAGATTGAGACTTTGGAGTGACGGCTGCCCAACACTTAGAAACCTGAGAGCATCGTTGGTCAAATTGAAGATGTGTGACAGAGACAGGGAATGAAGGAGAGGAACATTTCCATCACTCCCCACACCATTCCAGCTGCAAAGAGTTCCTATCCCCATATCAGTAATGTTCCTGCAGTCACGCAGATCCA
>JAUJYS010004897.1:0-11504 GCA_033995665.1 Melogona broelemanni
AATAAACGAAAGCCTGCGCCGGGAATCGAACCCGGGACCGTTGGCTTCGTAGCATGTTCCCATACCCACTGAGCCATCGGTTCATATATTATATATATAATTATAGTATGATCCCGCAAGGACAAGGGCGAACCTGTCATGTTTTTACCATTTCCACCATTTTTGTACTAGCTGCTAATCAACTACCATGTCTTCATATCCCCCTAGAGGGCGACGTAATAATTTGGCCTTGCCTAGGTTTCTGACCTAGGTAGGGATATTTAACGTGTGCCTGACAACGTACAGACACGGCTTTACGTCTATTTAGAGGAAAGGCGTGACTACGAATTTCTCGTACGAAAGTCTTGAATTGAACCCGGGATCATCCTATTTATTGGTTATTTTTTGTGATAAGTTTAGCTCATGGTGACATTTTCATTTTTTCCCCCCAGTTTGGCCAGATCCTAGACGTGGAGATTATTTTCAACGAGCGGGGATCGAAGGTAGGAAACACACGAAAGCCGAAACTGCTCGCCGCATTTCACCTTTCGCCCAAACAAACTGACAAATACTCGTACAGGGTGTCTCTCGAATCTCCAGCATATCAAAACCATAAGAATGGATGATATTTTGGTTAAACACATTGATTTTAATGTTTGGCTAGTCATGACACACCCTGTACGATATTTCGTCAGTGATTTTAACAGTCGGTACAATCGGATGGAAACAGGAATGAAAATAAAATGGAGACACACTTTTTCATTATTGTTTTTTTCTTCTCCAATGTCGGTCTAATAAAAACAAATATTGGTGTGTTACACACGAAGCCAGCAATCTTGCTTGGGTTTTTTTTTTCACGTCTTGTATTTTTTGTCATTTGTGGTGGCACAAAACATACGTCGATGATTGTGGTTCGGAACTGCTTATGACCTATTTTTTTCATCTCGCCTGTTTGGAGAAAAGAAATCATTTTTTTCTCAAGATGAATAAAAGAAAGCTGGTACGATTTTAATAAAACACGCGCATAGAAATTGAAACAAAATTGGTCTTTTTTTGTACACCATGACGCTTGCTTTGATGGTGTTTTTTTTTGGGGGGGGGAGTTAGGATATTGGATCGTGAAATGAAATTCGTTTGAAAGGGAGAAAAAATAGTTCAAATATTTTTTTTTTGGTTCCGAGTTGCGAGATTTCTTCCTGTTTCCATCCGTTTTTGTCGACTACCAAAAATGTCCTCGTGATTTTGTTTTCTTGGTTTTTTTGTGTGTGTAGTTCTTGGGGTGGAACACTGTGTTTTTGACCAGATGGTGAAAAAACATGTTTTTAATCATTTTTATACCTGTCTTCGCACTACATTTATACGTTCTATGTTTGCTCAGTGTCTTTTCATGTCGTCTCGATGTTCGTTCGTTTTATTTTGGGGGTGGCGAAAAAGAATGATGTCGATTGTGGAAAAACGTATTTGTTTCTGTAGTTTGGGAAAAACTCGCTGTCTAATTGGAAACGCACGAATGCTCTTAAAACCGACCAATCTCAAACACGTATTGCAATATTAATGCTGTTCCTTCTAACTCAAGGATTTAGTTCCAATCGATGCAGTATATCTTGGATTAGTAGATGAAAAATACGGATTAAAATTAATGAAACCAGTAAAATAGATTCCGATAGTTAATACGATTTTAATCTGTCAGTTAGAGAATAAAGAAATACTCGATTTTTTTCGGCAGTGAATAAAATGAAAATGGAATAGTATAGATTTGGAATAGTATTTTTAGAGCTATTATTGATAGAACGTAATGGAATATTTACTTGGTTATTTCTACAAAAAGAATTGTTTCCACACTGAATTGCAGCTTTAATGGTTTATTAATGTATTTACCGGTAATTAGTTTTTATAGTTCGTTTTTGTCTGCTAGTGCCACAAAATAATATAAAAAATTGAAATTTGTACGAATTGGACAAAAGGGTGTCTAGAACTTATTCCCCACTCCCCTATTCAACTACATTTAGTATTAAAACATGGGATCTGTCAATAAAATAGTAAGCACTAGATTCTATATAATTAATTAAGCACCAGAAGAGGTGAAAAACAACAGAAAATCCAAACCAAAATGGTAACCAACTAAAATCAATGAGATCCCACTGAAAATATTAGATCATGGGGAGTTTCCAGTTGGTCAGGGAATTCAATTGCGCCTAAGGTGTTGGGAGTGTCACTAGGCATATGTTCTATCGATTCGGTGTTGATTCTATCGGCTTTAGAGGGTCGGTCGATCTCCCTCAGGCTCCTCCCACCAGGGTAGGCATGAGGCCCCGGTTTGAGTTTGGCGGTCCCAATTAGGCTTCGCTTGTTTGAATTTTGTTTGCTCACGCAATGCACTTCAATGGCATCTAATTAAATTCGGGTTGTGCCTCTATATGCTACTATAGTGCTGTTGGCGTTTCGGTCCCTATAGAATTCCAACATCCAACCCGTCTCACTGAATGGAATCACTAGAGACCGGGTTTTTAGGTTTGGAAAAATACCAAAATGTTCTATTTTTGAAAAATTGAAATTTTCTCTCAATTATTAGTTTTTCAAACCTTCGAGTTATTTTGTGGGGAATGCCAAATATCAAGATGTGTTAATTTTAAAGAATTTAAAGTTATTTTGGGGAGAATACAGACGATAGAAAATACCAAATACCAAGATGTGTTAATTTTTTTAAGTATTTAAATATTTTCTTAAATATTCATTTTCATCTAAATATTTCAGTATTTTTATCAACATCAGCCAAAAAAGGATACATCCATATTTTACAGAATTTGCTATATCTAATTAGCCACTGCTTGAAACTATCAAGTTTTGACTGTAATTTCTGAACAAATCGATATTATCGATAGTTTTAGGATTTATTCGATTTGACTCGAGATGAATGTGATAACCTAAAATTTCGGTCCCTTCTCATCACTGTACATGCAAATACTCGATTCAAATTGGGTTGCTTAATCACTGTACATGCTCCAATCCACTCGATCCAAATTGGGTTGCTCAGCGTGTTTCCACCAGTGTTTAGTCTAGTCATTACGACGCCAAAAAAAAACTACATAATTTGTCTTTAAGAAAAAATGCCTTTCAAAGAAAGACCAAGCTCATCCATCAATTCTTAATCAATTTCCACCCGCTTCACTTATTATTAAAAAAAAAAACTAGTCACCATTATCCAAATTAATTTTCAGTACACGTTACAAAGTGTAAGACAAAATATGAATATCGATTTTTTTTTCATCCTTTAACGCGGACTAGTTCTGGTAACACGTTCAGATGTATTGGCCCCGAAATATTGGGTACTTTAAAATACGATAAAAACGTTAGAAATTGTTTATCAGCGTTTTGATGTTCACAAAAATGCATGAAAAGATGCTGCATCGTGTAAGTTGCCCCTTCTGAGGTTCTAGATTTGTATACGGCGAAAAAATGCGGTTTTCCACAATCGACGATGTTCTATTTTGCTAAAAGGGGTCTCTGATTCATTTACTAAATCTGAGACTGACCATTTTGTCCATGAGTGTTCCCAGCATCATATCTCCCAAAAATCCCCATTCCACCCCCCTCAACGTGGGTTCCCAAATTGGTCTTGTATAAATATGCTATTGTGTTAATGTCAAAGAGGTGGAAAGTTAGAACGTCATTATGCGCAATATTTTTCCGATGTCCTAATATCATTTGGCCCTATTTGGAAAAGTATTGTGGGTAGTGTTTGGCCTTGCCCAGGCTTCTGACCTAGGTATGGATTTTTAACGTGTACCTGACAACGTACAGGCTCCCGTTGCTTATTGCATTCTATCCTCGCCACCTCTTTGATTTTTGTGTGCATTTCGTGTTTTTGTTCTCGTGCCAAGCTTCTCACTCGCTCTCTCTGTCACGTGCAAAATGTCACGTGCAGAATGAAAATGTGTCTCTCGTTCGCTTTTCTGAATCGATTCTTGTTTCATTGACCTGGCCGATCAAAATTTATTTTCGAAGATCTTTGGTATGTGGGGGCGTTTTGAAATCTGTATTTCCAGCTGGAAGCACTTGCCATTGGATTCCTATTGGGAATGTTTAATTTTTAAAACGCCCCCACATACCAAAGATATTCGAAAATAAAATATCATCGGTCTATAATCACATGTACAAAGTTTTGTGTGTGTTAAGCATTCATGGCTCTTTTGCCATCATTACCTAAACTCCTCCTTCAAAACCCCTTCTTCATCCTATCTTCCTTCATCTTCATCTTATGCTTGTGCCAAGTCCGTTCACTAGTGTTTCGTCGCACCGCATTATGCTAATTTTTTCGACACGTATTTTGTGCAGAATCATTGGCTAGTTAAATTTTGATGACTTGTGTTTTTTTAGTCACGTTTTGGTCATGTACATATCCTACCTACAATAATTCTGTGTAGCGTGGTAAATATTGTTAAAAAAGTTCAAAGAATATCAAGCTTGTCTAAATTCCAAAATAATTAATTTAAGTCAAACACAAAAAAAAATTAAAACATGTGGTAACAAATTATCCTAGCCAACTTTATAAACAATTGTACATAATAATACAATTATTATTTTATTTATTAATTAATTTTGTATTATTCAATTTTATTTTTTGAAATTTTGTATTATTCAAAATTAATTAAAAATACATGTTGACAAATATGTTATTGTCAACTTTAAATAATTGTTACGCTATAACAACAATTAGAACAATAATTGTATTTATTAATTAATTAATTAATTTTGTATTGTTCGTATCAACAATTTTTAATTATTGATATAGTAAATTAGTTTAAATCAAAACGAGAGGGACGACGTCCTAACCCCCTATTAATTATTAGTTTAAATCATTTTTAAAGCTAAACAATAATTTTATTGGTTCGTGCGAATCTAAAAATATTAGCTCTAATGTTTCCATATGTGGACACGAGGGGGCGCTAGCCACCCCACTATTCACCACAATTGTTTCGTAAACTTAAAAGACAATGTGAGCTGTTTTAAAAAATGTGTGACATAAGCCATCCGAGGATTATCATCCATCACTTATGTCGCGTGTCATCAATTTCACTGAGTCACTCTTTAGAGCCGCTTGTACGGCGAATAAAGGAGATGAAAGAAATAGAAAAAATATTGCTATTTTGGAGCAGCGAGCGGCAAAAAAAAAATGGCCAGCAGTTTTGGTCGCACGATTATTATAAACTATGAATTTTTAATATATTTTTTTTGGTTCGTTCTTGGAAACGATCATCATTCATCATGTCGACTACCGCTGGATCACTGGCTCTCTCCAAGTTTTACCACTATTTAATTAAATTTTGAAACGCGTGTTGTGCCAGCTTACCTATAGTGGGTGCTCTACGCATACAGGGTGTTTTTTGTCACAACGCCCAAGTTAAACTGTGCGATACTGTTAACATATCATAGACGTCTCTGGAATTTTTTTAACATACTTTTAGTATTTTTTATTGCTCGAAAATATTTTTTCTATCCTTTCAGTAGTTTGAAAATATTAAGATTTTATTTCGACAAAAAACAATTTTCGAAAAATGGATAAACTGCCGAAACACGATCTCGTTTTTTTGACAAGGGTGTGTGTGCACCCTACCTTATATAATAAGAACGTATTAAAATACAACAGTAAGCACATTAAGTCGATTAATAAACTTCTACCCGGACCGGGATTCGAACCCAGAACTCGAGAGCGAGATTTCGAGCTGACCTTCGAATTGCACACGCGATTAAAATCAACATTCTATCCTTTCCCCTCCCTTCCACCAACCAACTTCTATCATTTCTCATCCTTCATTCATTCATTCACCATTTGAAGACAATTTTCTTAAGAAAAGAGAGACGAGAGACGGTGTGAGACGCTTAGGACGGGAGAAATGGCGAGTCTGCTCTGATTGTGTTCGAATAATGTTGTTAGTGTCACCTTTGTTTCACCTTGACATGTCTTAATTTGTAGTGCCAAAACCGCATATTAATTACACAACGTGATGTTGAACCAGTCAAAAACTGAATTAATTTCCTAATCAATCAATTTCTGTATTATAAATCGGGTGAGAAAATAAGCGATTAAAAAGCAGTTTATTAAACTTAATTGCAAAATCGAATTGATGTTTCGTAAGAGCGAACAGGTTTGTACTTTGTTCCGGCGAGGCAAGTAATGTAATTGTGTCCATCGGGACATTCGTTGTCAAGAAAGATCACGTTATTGTCAAATTTAACCACATGTTTGTCGGATTGTGATGGAAAATCCCCAGTAAAGGTTGTGACTTGGTTTCTGTGAAACAAAAAGGTGATTTTGAAAGTTTTCTTCTGTTGTCGGCGGCCAAAAGCCGAGCCAGTGACCCGTGAAACAAAGGCAGATTTTCTTTAAGACATTGTCCGTGCGAATCTGAACTGACTCGAGCCATACTTTGATGTTCGTGTGTGATGTGTGTGTGTTTCAACAACGGTTGGGCCATTAATAAAGATCATTAATCACGAACGTAATTAACGAGAGAAGCTTTTTGGAAAAGGCGGACTTGGAAGGTGCGAGGAGTTGGAGAGAGTTTGCGATGGTGTGTATCGTTGATTTACCCTCAACGTCTACGCGCACCGAAAGAAAATTATTTTTCGCTCGGAATTTTCTTGACAATCACTGTAGACATTCACCTTGCTGACAATCACTGTAGTGGATAGCACTACAGGCGTCTATGCATCCCTCGCGTTGCTATGGGAATAGGTGAGGGTCACATTCTCATGAATATCCCGAATTTATAATTTCATATTCAAACATTGCATTAAATAATGATTTTAAAACGTCAGTTAATAATTTTAAAATTGTATTTCTCTAATTCTATATTAAAAATTGATTGATTTTCTTCAGTAAATTTTCAACTTGTATAAAAACAAATAGGGTAAAAAAAAATGGCAATTCAGTTCCTAAACGATCAACTTTCAGAATGCATTACAATTTTTTACGTCACCAATAAAATCTCAAAAAATATCCGTTTGTAACTGGGTTTGCATTTTTTAGCCTGAAGTCAAATTTTCTAATCTAAAATTTTCTGATATAAAATTGTCATAAAATATGAAACAATGATTTAGCAAATTTGAAGATCAATTATTTATTCTGTAAATTCGTCCACGCTATTGTAATTGACAACGAATTGAATGGCTGAGACTCAACGAAAAAGTAGTAAATCTAATCTAACGTCACCTTTGGCCCCGTTCCAAAAACAGTATATGCCATCGTAACCTCTCTCCATTTTCTTTAAGACGTCTTCCCTGTATAACCACACACCCCCCCCCCTCCACATATAAACCGCCCGCTCATATTTCATGTTTCTCATCTATCATCGTCTTCGCTCTTAATTTCCCCTCTTGGCACCGCCATCGCCAAGACGGGATCATGTTGTTGTTTCAAAATTGGAAACATCTTTCTTTTTTGAACGGGGGTTGACTCGAAATTGTTAATCCTCTCTTTTGTGTTTCGAACCCCCCACCTAATCTCGTTAACGGGGATTAAGACTTACGGTTACATCATCATGTTTCACCAAATTTCGTTTTCATAGGCATTTTAATTACCGCTAATGTTCAATCTCATTTTTGTAACGTCGGAGGTTGAATCTACTCTACTAATTTCGGGAAGAGTTGTTATTTTGTGGAATTTTTTGAAGATGAGAAACAGAAATAATCCTTCCCCCGACAAGTTCAGCACGTTAGTATAAAAAAATAAATGAATGACTTGATTTCGTGAACTGTTGGGCGAAACCGCACTTATCATAGTCATCATCCACTAGAATTTGAAGCATATGAAAAAATAAAAATTCGATCTTAATGCTTTAATAATGATGGTACTTATTAATTTATTAAGATCGAAATTTTATTTTTTCATATGCTTCAAATACTACTGGATGATGACATGACGATGGTAAGTGCGTTTTAGCCGAAAATTTCGCAAAATAAACTCATTCATTTCTAGTTAACTCTCTAGCTCGACTCTGCGTGCATTTTTGCACCATTTTATTGATTCACTTTTACTGGCCCATCCGTTTCAACGAAACGTGTGTTTTCCTCCCATGAATGTTGCCTTGC
Source organism: Melogona broelemanni (assembly GCA_033995665.1). Taxonomy (NCBI): domain Eukaryota; kingdom Metazoa; phylum Arthropoda; class Diplopoda; order Chordeumatida; family Chordeumatidae; genus Melogona; species Melogona broelemanni. The sequence continues at coordinate 8,071 of JAUJYS010004897.1, forward strand.
TCGAATGACTAACGCACCCACCGAGGGCGAATCTGGTTACGCATCCGCTCCTAACTGCACACCTAACGAAGATGACTGACGAATGTTGAAATGATGAACGAGACCTCTAATTCATTTTTCCAACGCTCACGTGGAAGGACCACTCATTTTCTAGTCGCACCCTCGAAACATCGGATCAAAAGCAATATGCGAACGTATATAGAGAGTTGCCATTTGCACGTGTTTGCTGTTTGTCGTATTCATTTATTGGGGTGCGTTAAAATTTGAGTCGTCTTTCCATTTGTCATCGATTAATAATTGCCACTAACTGGTTTTTTGGGGGGTGACATTCTCCTGCAACATTTCCATTTTCCTAACGCACCACTCGTAACAACTGATAACTTAAATATGAACATAATCCCCTCTCAGAGCACAAGTTAAGCAGTGATACTCAGACTTTGGTTTATCACATCATAGCCAAATGTTTCCTGGTACTAATTTATTTTTTGTGGATTTTCGTAATTTTATCACCATGTTACTTTTTTTAAATAATATTTCACAAATTTGTTTTTAATGCACTTGCGATTTGTCATCAATTAATATTTTTAATAGTTTTATATCTTAAAATGTGAACGGTCAGTTTTGCTAATTTGGCTATGTTGTGATGAACGAAATTTGACTAGGAACCTCACTTAGCTGTCCCAATTCTATCCCCCTTAAATTCGATTTTCCCCTCAACTATGACAAACCCTGACAAACCCCCGAAAAAAATCCCTTCCATGTAACTGAATCAATGTTTCACTGGAATGGTATTTCTATATTTATTTTATTTATTTATTTTCAAATTGCTCTTTTTCACTCTCAATTAAACATGTGTGTATGCGTGGGGATTTTCTATCCAGATTTTTGGACATGTGTTTATCATTTTTCCTTGACCATGGTACACGTCTATGTATAGTGGTTCTTGAACTTGTGTGAGGAGCAACAAAAAAATGTACATGTCAATTTTTATTCACGTGTGATTGTTGAACTCTTGGGTTGGTGTTAGCAGGTTTTGACTTAATGCTCGCGGAGAAAAACAAACGATAAGATTAAGATTTACTCCCCCCGGAACGCTCATATATTATTACACTTATTCTCTGCTTTGATATATCCACTTCTCTTCTGTAGCTGTATATATATATTATATATATTTGCATTTTCTTAATTTTTTCTCACCACTGTTTGGATCCGCTGCTTATATTTTTCCATCACTCAATTTTAGAGAAACCAAAAAAAAAAATATCAATTTGATTGGAAAGTTGTGTCGTGATTTGCGCTAGTAGTTTGGCGGGAGAAACCTGCTTCTTCTCACTCGCTCCGTCTTCACTTTGATGTCGCCTTGACCTTTTGACCTTTTTGGATTGAACCCGTTTTATGTTTTTTTTATTTTCCTTAGTTTTATAGACAACAAAAAATTGATAAAATCGGAATCTTAAATTTGTGGGGAAAATTGAATATGTTCACGTTTGATGTTTGTTGGTGCCAGCTGAATCGGTGACTCGTTTTTGCAATTGTTTCGTATGACTCCGCACGATTTTTGTTTCAGCCTCCCTGTGTGTCTACTATTATTCCTCACCAGCCTATTCCCTTCCTTATGAATTCATGCCGCATTAAGTTGGCGACAAATTATCGAGAATATTATACGCAAAAATCTCGATCAATTTATCTACAAAAATAAATAAATAGATATAAAAAGATCTATTATCCACAAAAATTAAGACAAAAAATAATCAAAGCTATTAGTCAATTTGATTTAATATACTTATAATTTGGAATATAATAAAAAGTAAGTCAATTTGATTGGCGTAACTGATAATAATTTTTCTAAATAACAATTTTTACATTTTTCCTTAATTTAAATAGTATTTTCATATTAAATAAGACGGTCCTGGGTTCGATTCCCGGCGCGTACTCTCGTTTATTCGATCCCGTAATACTAATAAAATGATGATTAAATAATCTCCTGTGCCAGGATTCACATTTAAATTACAAAATTAAAACCCGAATTAAAAAAAAAATCCCAGTCCTGGTTTATTCGTCCCACGGGGCTACCCTATTCACCTGACATGACTCCTGATCGTTTCCGTGTCAAAACCACAGTAGCAATTTTAGCATGTGAAGCTCACGCTCACACACGCTCTTTGCAAGTAAATTTGCTTTGTGGCGAAACTGCTTCAGATTACGGTGTATAAAAAAACCGGTAAGGAACATTTTTGGGAGAATGCCTAAAGGCGGCCGCACTATTACTTCTTTCATTCTTTCTCTCTGTCTCCTTCGCTCAATTTGCGGTTTATCTTTATGGTGCTGGCTCCTGCTGGATGCTGGATGCTAGAAAGTGGTTGTGGGGTGGGGGGTACAAATTCCAAAATGGAGGCGATTTAAGTCATAGTGGTGCAATTCTATAAAATTGTTCTAATTTTCATGCTATTCATTTTATTTCATTTTTTAATTTCAATATTATTTTTAATTTTTTTGGGAAAGGTTAAATTTCCAAATTTGGGGAAATTCCAAAATTTAGGCAATTGTGAGCTATTTTATTTTCTATATTTTAATTTCAATAATAATTTTTTTTTTGGGAAAGATAAAAAATAAAATAACTTAAATGTATTGTCTAGCTATGGAAATAAATAAACAGTTTTAGTACTATGGTGAATAAACTACTGGAAATTTTAAGCAGTGTACCCTAGGGTCGAATAAAAGAGAGCCCGAGCCTGGAATCGAACCCGGAAACGCTGCGCCACTGTCGATTGTAATATCGACTGTACTACGATGATAAAAAATATTATAACTAGTTGGTAAAGTAAAAGTGTCTTAGAAAAACACTTTTTGTATCGGTCAGTTAAGTTTCTTTAACACACAGAACTATCTACAGTAATTCAAATTCAACCTCTCATTTATCAGATCTGACGACTTGCACCACTATAACATTAATCGGCTCAAATGTTGTATGATGTGGTAAGACTGCTTTGGCGCCTACGATCTTTCCTACCCCTCTACATCCCAATTTTTTGGCTAGTTTATGGTGCTAATTTGCACTCACGTCTCCCACACAAATGGTTTTGCCTAATTGCATTTTTATGTGAATTCGCCTAGCAACACTACAATAGTCTCTCTCTGGCTTGGCTTAGATGCAGGGGCTGGACAAAATAATGGAAACAGATCTGTTGGTGCATTCTTATAGATTTGTTTCTATTATTTTGTACAACCACTTTGTTGGTTGGACAAAATAATGGAAACAGTTCTGTTTGTGTATCTTATAAGAGTTGTTTCCCTTATTTCGTCCAAGCCCTGTACACGAACGTGTCTACCGCCAATGTTGTTTCTCATCACGCGAAAGCTGCTCAACATTTGTGAGTCAGTAATCTGGTTAATCGTGAGTACTGAGCCAGTGCTGGCGAGGTCACTAGTTCCCT
>JAUJYS010004898.1:0-11503 GCA_033995665.1 Melogona broelemanni
AATAATTCAACAAAAGACAGAAGGTACGCATGGCGCAATACACAACCGGGCGAAGCCGGGATTAAAGCTAGTATTTTAATAAAATCAAACCTCGTCCTTCAAACAACCAATAGTCGTTACTACGACTAGTAATGACTCCAATTATCAAATTCAATGCTATTGAATCCATTCTACACCACAAAACTGCATCGAAAAAGTCGAGTGCCAACCGAAATTCACTCATAAATTGAGTCAATGCAAATATTCGTTGAACTGCCAAAAAATCCTCAACACCCAATAGCACGGGGTAATATATTTTTTCCATATCACTTTAGTAATTGAGATGCTTTGTCCCTTCAATAGCTTGGTCATTTTAATTTTTCATACCCGATTAAACCAGGGGCGCTGGTGAAAATGCGCTTAACCGTTTACCGCATGATGTTTTTGTTTCTAATGAAAAAAATCACAGAAACCGACGGAAAAAATTGAAAATTGGTTTACATATTTTTGCTTTCTTAAAAGGATGGAAGAAATTTTATAAATTTCGAACCATGGAAAAACATTTATATAAACAATTTTTTTGACATTTAGAAAGTCAGTTTCCAGTGATTTTCCATCTTGTTTTTATATTCCAAATTGTTAATATTTTTTTGGCTATACATTTAATTAAATACAGGTGAATTATTTCTCGACCAGAGAGAATCCAACGGCTCCTACACCTTTCTAATTTTTATGATACATTTAATTAAAAATAAATTTCCATTTTGTTCAGGCAAGATGCCAAATGATCCAGACAATTATTAATTATTAAATATTAAAATTATTATTAACCAGAAAATTCCATTTTGAAAATTTGGCCCCACTAATATTTTTAAACCGATGCGGTAAAGTTTAAATGGCTAGGCACTCGGCGAGAATCGAACCAGAAAAATACGAACTGCAGCTGGCTGCGATACCGACTGGGCTACGAGGAGTCGTTCTTTTTATCAAGAACGTAACTAAATTGTAACGCGTACAAATATTTATTGAATATAAATTACGAATTGCCTATGCATCCTACTGGGCCTAAGCGGTTCCATGGTTGCCGCTCGTTGTCTAAATTTGCGCACGGGGGGAACTTCCGTGCAGCCCTATATTAATCGTCGCCAGTCTCTCTCTCTATACGTTTATCGAATAAATGTCAAATTCGTCGAAAATTATTCGAGTTGCAAGTGTCACGAATCGAAACGAAGTCGGCGAATCAAAGTAAAGCCGATTTGTGTCTGTGTGGAACGACCGCTCTCCCCCACCCCCCACCCTCCCACGCTTCCCTCGCCTCATAACGTGCAACCCCACCCCATAAATATAGTTCGCCAGCTTCCAGGAACCCACCATAATCTTCGTCATACACTAGACCCACTTTCAAGAACGTGGATACGTTTGAAATAGCTATTTGGAAGGCTTCATAGTGCCTGAAATTAAAATAAATGAATCCTGCAAACATTTTGCTATCCTACAAACAATGTGCTGACTTCCTCAATGGTAACTCAGTTTAACGTTTGAAATGTCGTACTTTGGAAGTCCGAAGAGCAAACGTTTTGTGCACGCATCATTTATTTTATTTTTATTATATTTATTCATTTCAGTGAATAACACTGCAGGAGATTATGTATCCCTGTAATCGCCTCGAAAGAACATGTATATAGGAACGCATTTTCCCGAATTCCAAACCCATGCTTTGAATCGAACACGGGGATCGCCGCGCACATGACTGATAGATACGATGGAAAGCTTCGATGGCCGCACTTTTTTTCTCCACAGAAACAGTTCTATCACCATTACTGTAGTATCAGTAACGATAGATAGTCGGATTGGGATTATTTATTGGATCAATGTATGGCGGGAAAATGTGGTTCGACGTTATCTGGTTCGATTCCCGGCGCGGGCTGTCATTTTGTTCCATCCCGGGGTACTGGTCTAAACTTACCCCTCTGACATTTCCATAGAGACACGAGTGGTACATAATATCATGCTAATTTTATTTCACGTGACCAAGCACGCGCACTCGATCAACCAGAAGGTCTTAGAAGTATGAAATCTCATGTAATTCTACAGTGATTCAATACAGTGATGTCACTAATAAAAATTAAGCGTTCCCAGCGCTTCTAAAGGTAAATGAAAATTTGGACGATACAGCGTCACTAACGACAATTGCAATATGTCGTCACATATGATATACCGAAATGAGTGCTGCCCCCTAGTATCAAAACTCATTGTCCATACTGAGAGGTTGGGAATAGTTGTATTTAAAACAAGCGAAGGGTGTCATAGGTTCTCAACCAGATGATTTTCGTTTGAAATCCGCCAAATACGTTTCCAAGCACGCATGAGGAAAAGGTTCTCAGGAGGACAATAATACATCTCCCATACAAAAGCACTGGCATCTCTCCATTTCAACGTTCGCCCCATTCCCGCCTCTCCGCAGGCAATGCAACATTCCCAGCAATTTTTTCCGATTCATAAATAAAGCCTAAGCGAAAAACAAAAAATGCCGGCATATTACACACGCAGATGACAAAAAAACCTTAGGCTGCTTTTTTCATGCAAGACTGTGGTACGGATTATAAAAAAAATGAAAACAAAAAAAATGGCAGCATTAAGCGAAATATATGAAAAAATAAATAAATGTGATATTAAATTATTTATGGTTGGAATAGAGCTCGGGGTGCCCTCTACCGTGATCAGAAACATCGCCAAGAGAAAACAAATTAATTCCGCAAACCCAACCACCCAAAATTTCGGGAGACGATAGCTTAGAAACCCACTAAACGCTGTTCACATTCACCAGGTCACGTAATAACGATTCGACCAATGGGAATGGCCCTTGTAACCGTTTCCACCAATAGGAACACTCGCAATTTCGAATGTTTGTTGACTAAACGCACGTGGTATTGCCTCCCGCCACCCATACACAATTTAGCAGATGGTGATGTAAACAAAAACGGAATTGTTGTTTTACGATGATTTTGGGTTATTGTATGTGTTAGTAGATTGGATACGTGGAAGCCCGCGGGGGCTTGGCAAATAATATTGCAACGTGCAATTTCTCATTAGAAATAATCATAGAAAATTATTCGAGATGGAATCTTCTCTTTGACATTTCGGCATGCACAGAGTCATGGCCCGGAATAAACGTAACCAGGTTTTTTTGATTGCATTTGCAATTATCAAAAAAAAAAAATTAAATCACCTTTTTAAATGGACACCCTAATGGTAGCTCAAGGGTGACGCCAGTACCACAGAACGATAACGAATAAACAACAACAAACGAAAAATTAAACGATGTGTATAAGAATAACCCAGAATTGACAATACAAAAGTCAAAGCCAGGGATCGAATCAAAAGTCAAACGACCAAAAAGTCAGTCAACCAAAAATTATACAAGATGCGCTTAATTTACTTACTTAATGAGAAGATTGTGTGAGGTTTAGAGGGGCCTGACAATAATATTTTGTAACTGTGTTGTGGCCATTTTGCAGCGGGAAGCATTGCAAAGTTTCGTTTAATTATTAGTTTGTTTTTAAATAAAGAAAAAATAAAAATAAATAAAAGATTATTTGCAATTATAATTCATTAAAACATTATTTGTTATTTATTAGACATTTATCTCGGCATGCTCCCTCACTTTAATTTCAATACTTTGATTTCGCTGTAATGAGGGAAGGCCATTTCACGTGGAAAAATGTCGATGATCAACAAAAAAACGTAAACACTCAAATCGTTAATGGTACGATTTTATTTTTATCAAAATTATTTAAAAGCCTGATATATCATTTCCCACAGCAGGTTTGCTAGACTAAAACTGTGCTGAGATTGAGCACGCTAATACTGCAACCCAGTCTAATTCTGTAAACTTCAAATTTACCCTAGATCAGCTCGGCTGGAAATTTGGTTTAACTTTGGAAACTTTGTGGCAACACCAATATTTAACTTTCAAGTTTTGTTTCCAAAATTCCGGTCCAATTCACAAAGCAGGAGAACAAGTCAAGCCCCACCAGGTTGGCAGAAAACGCCGGTCATAAAACATTGAATTGGGCCACAACGTTCGGGCTACTAAGCTTTTTGTTGGCAAATTCGCCAACACGTACCATACGGTGGTTTCCCCTACGTTTCCCCTCAAGTATTAGATAGAAAGGCGGCTCCACACCCTAACTGAATTTCTCCAATTCCCAACACCAAACCTGAGACCCTAGACTAGACACATTAGAAAAATGGTGTTGTAAAAAACATAAAACAAATATATGAAGGCATAAACTATGGTAGGCAGGTCCCTCAACAATCGGAAAATAACACATATTTAAAATTTTACATCTTAACTACCATTCTTTTGCAAAACCTGGTTACCGCAATACATTAATTTGAACACCAACACTGCAGTAGATCTGAGCTCATAGTTTCATTTCTTTTTTGGTTGAAACTTATTTCAATATTGTGGCAATTAATTTCCATTACGTTCTGCGGTCTACAATAATTTATTATGTTCTGACAGTTACTCAAATATTGATGAACTAATGAAAGTCTTGAAACAAATATCTACTGTAAAGAAAGAGTCCCATTTTTTAAATTTTCTACTAATATACGAGATAAAAATCAAAGAACACCAATAAAACCCAGGACAGACTGGAGGTGGAGACGACTGAGCTGGCGAGACTCGCAGCACAAAGCAGAATAATTAGAAAAAAAAAATATTACAAGTTTGCCAGTGCAAAGTTCACTAAAAATGGTCAAGTGGTCTAAGGATGATTCTCAGAGTAAACGCTCGGCTCGTGTTATTTTTTCGCGATTCGTAAAAACAAAGCCAGGCGGAAGAAAGTACTTTATGTGACGGAGCGCCCATTGTTTACGGAAAAGCAACAACAAAAAATAAGCGGAGGTAAAATTATTGCTTTCGTTAGAGCGCGCGCGCGCCACATTGGCCACCACCACCAAGAGGATTGTTGGCGGCCATTTTTGTTGGAGTATCGCAATTTACCGCGAATCACCCTCGCAATTTACTTTTTGACGCATTCTGGCCACATCACCGAAAAACAAAAAATTCATTTATTTTTCTCCACACTTGTCTTTCACAGTCGCGCGTTCCCATTACCAAAATATGTTTTGAGCGAAATGTGTTTGAGGCGTGCCGAGGTTTGAAACCCACCAGCTCTCGATCGTAGGTTATTCTTGCTGGGATTTTGTGTTTTATATACATGGGTAATACAACAAAAATGGATCTCCAAGCATTTTTGTCATAATTTATATAATTTCATATCAATTTGTACGATTTTTTCCCTTTAATGGGTCAATTATGTACATGCAGTTCAAAATATTTCCTTTCGTTTCCTCACATGATTGAAAGTTGCGCACCATTTGTGAGGCCATTGTGCGGCCGTAGAGTCCAGTCGGTAATGCTTCCGACTGCGGTGCGGACGATCACGGGTTCGATTCCCGGCAGGGGCTCTCATTTATTGTGGAGCCGCGGGACTGGTGTTACCTTTGAGCTTTCATTATTTAAGGGGTCCAGAGCTTAGGGTTGAATTATGCAGCCTGGCTGTACCAGCTGCCATTCCCCTTCCCGTCCCTGTCATTCACATATCTCCATAGAGACACGAGGGTGCAGTAATCCTGTAGTGCACTAGGCGCTGCGGTAATTAAAAAAAATATTACCTACGCCTAATTGTTATTAATATTACCAAAAAAAAAAACAATTTCCACTTATTTTTTATTATGTTGTTACACTTCCGTAAACAAAGGCAAAAACGTGTTGTACAACGAACAACAAACAAGTCGCCTAAACATACTTTCTTCAATAAAAAAACATTTTAAATCTTAATATACTCGAAAGCATGTATCGTTACGAATGAACGAACATTTTAACAACGAATCGGCGACATAACTATTACAGCTAACATAAGGAAAGTTGTACAGTAACTCAAAACAAACGAACGAATAAATAAAAATGAAAACCTATTAGAAACACGTTAACAATTTTTAATTGTATACCATAACATTCTCACAGAAACTCCGCATTCTGCGTTAACACGACAGTTTAAATAGCCAAAACACCACACCCCTCACAGACCTAATAACCATTCCCTAACATCGTCCCTCCACCCCTCTTCTAATCTACTACCATCTTGTGGCAAATACTCTAGTTCCAAGATCGAGCACTTATTGAGAAGATACAGCGAAACACATTATTTCTACTGTAATAAGCAGGGATAAGTCTCCAAGGTACACGCGAATGGCAATATGGAAAGGGGATGCTACACGTAAGGGCAAAATGGTTCGGATATGTTCTCGTAAGGAGGTGGATGGCGCAGCGGATTTGTTTCTGGACCCCTTACACATCTCCCTCTCCTTGCTAACCAACCTATCTCACCCCGAAGCTACAGGGGCTGGATAAAATAATGGAAACAGCTCTATAAGGTGCGCAAACAGATGCGTTTCCATTATTTTGTCCCACCCCTGCATATAAACATTTGGAAACGATGTTATTCGCGGGCAATATTGCAGTGATATAATGCGAACAGTTAGTATGTTAATTCGGGGGTTCTGCGTCGGTCATAAATATTTTGATGACGTGCGAACACTTGTTTTTAATTATTTTATTCTAATCCTTCGCCACCCCTTATGCATATTGCTTTGGAAAACGGAGTTAAGCATTCGCAATGAGCTATAGACTAAGGCTTTGTCTCATGAAACTTGTAAACCAAGATGGATAATATTATACGAAAACTGTACCTACTAGGGAGACTATGAAGGGGTTCAAATTAAAATGCAAATATGGTATATATTTAATGCAATTAGACCATGATTATGTTATAGAAAAATATGGTACATACATACTCAGTATTTTTAACACTAAAAATTATTCTTTTTTTAAATTCAATAATTACGGTTTTGATAACCTGAACAGTAAAAAAGATTAAAAAAACACTAATTATATTACATTATTACTAATCCAACAAAATAAAAAACAAAAACACCAATATTATCACTACATAAGACATCATTACTAGCATACTAAGCAACAATCGTCGAAAGCACTATTATAGCTAGCATATGGAAAATTGCACAGTAACTAAAAACACGAACAAACAAATAAATAAATAAAACGTATTAGAATATCTTTACCAATTTTAATTGAAAATCATACCATTCCAACATAAATTCCGCATTAACAATTTGACATTCCGCATTCCGAAATTCCGCAATAACAAGTTCATATTCCGCATTCCGAAATTCCGCATTCACCATTATACAAATCAAGTAAAGATTTATTCCTCGATCATTCGATCATTCAAGCAAATATTTATTCCACGTTCCTCGGTTCCTCGCGTCGGTTCGGCGAATTAATTACATGCACGCCTCGCGTTTCTCTGTTCGTGCATACACAATGAATAATTTATTTATTTTTAATTAACAGTACTAGCATTTTTTTTTTAGACATTTAACAGTGAAGGTTTTGTTTAATATTTAACAGTAAAGAATTAAAAAAAATAACAGTCAAGATTTATATTAAAAACTGAACTGTAAAGATTTTCTTAAAATTCAACAGTACAGATTTTTTAATTTTAACAGTAAAGATTTTTTTTTACATTTAACAGTAAATGAAAATTTAAATACAACAATATAGATTTTAAAATCAACAGTAAAGATGTATTTATCTTACGATACCCCCACCCCCCTCCCCCCATTGAATCGCTAATTCAGCACAACTGGAAAACAGGGATTCCCTGAGGACCCGGATTTGCAAAAAGCATCGCCCGAAGCACGATCTATAGGCAGAATCACCGTGACAGCTCTCGAGAAAGCTTTCAAAAACTGAGATACCAAACGAGAGTCGCGAAATTTGATTCCAACTGTTCATATTAGCAGCGGAATACAAAATGCCGAGAGTAAATAGATGCAGAGATTCGTATGATCCGTGCCTTCGGATAGAGATCCCCTCTTATATACGTAAACAACATTATTACATTTTGCGCAAAGTTCCCGCGCAAGAAATTGTTTAATAAGACAGAAACCATATTTGAAATAACCATACATTACGAACATATGGCTACATCTCGTCCATGTTTCTTAAAGTTAAATTTGCTGTGGTTTTTGTTCCCATTCATAGAAAAGAAACAAATATCTGCATGTTGCAATGGATAGGAACAGTAACGCTATTTAGTCATTATTTGGATATACCAATTGGAGCGTAATGCTTATCTTTTATTTTCCATAACTGTAATGAATATCACTGCATAACATACTGTGCACCTCGTGTTTCTCGGGCATATGTAATATGCGGAATATAAGTGGTACATTTTCACCAGTACCCCAGGGATCGAATAAACGAGAGCCCGCGCCCGGAATAGAGCCCTGGACCACCGTACATCAGCCGGCTGCTAATACCGCAGGCGAGTCGTTCAAACTGGTACTGGACCGTCAGGTTGCCGTCACTTTGGGACATAAACATTAACCGTGATAGCGCCATCTAGTGAAAGCCTGTGCGCGTGGTAAGCGCACGTGCAAAACAGATCCCTGTCCCCAGTCACGCCGATCTGTACGCCTCCCCCACCTCTACACACACTTTCGCCCCCCTCCCCGCCCCACGCGTTTTATAGCGCGAGAACCCACCGCGCACCGACGAAACGTTTTTGATTAAAAATCGAGCGCCAAGGTAAACGAGAGAAAAAATTAGAATTTTTCGTCAAAATCATTGGTGGCGAGGCCACCTCACTTCGTCTATATCCATACACGCTGTTCTTCTCACGTGCCGCGCGCGCGCGTGCGCCGGGAGCACGTGCACGTGTGTGTGTGTGTGTCTGTGTGTCTGTAGCACCTAAACTAATAAGATATTGAAACGTAAGCGCACTTGTGTGCGGTAGATGATCGTTCGCTCTCAAGATACTCGTTCGACTGTCAGTCGCTTTAACGGCTGAGCAAATTGAAATCGTGTCAGTAACCGCCAGTGTTGGGTTCGTTAACTTTTTTAAATGAACCAGTTTCAGACCCACTTCCCGTTCCTTAGTTGAAAAAAGGAACCAGTTTCCGTTACTGTCCCTCAAAAATTAAAAGGAACCTAGGCGATTACAAGTTCCTTTTCAAAAAGAAATCTGGAACGTTTCCGCTCCTTCGATTAAATAACATTAAAAAAAAAACATATGCGGGAACAATTAACATTAATCTACAGGACAAATGTAGATTTGCGGACACAGACCAAAAGCAGCCACAGATCAAAATCTTTAACAATTTATGTTTAATGTTGTAAAATTATTCCCTTTAAGACATACTTTGGTCAATTGTACCCAAAACAAATCGAAGGTTACGGCAAAAAGAACTCTTTACACAGAAAAATAACCGTCATTCCAGTTCCTAAAAAATCAACCAGTTCCCGTTGCTGTTCCACAAAAAAGAACCAATTCCTAGGAACGGAACCTTTTCGTTCCGTTCCTACCAAATACTGCAAATCACATATTGAATGTCTCATCGTCGCTCAGCTAGCTGGAGAATTGACTCGTGGTGGCGACAGTTCCGGATTCGATTCCCTACGCGGGTTCTCCTCTATTTAATCTTGAAGCCATTGGCCACCTTGCGCCCTTTGAGCCGTTTTGAATCGACGCACAGGTGGCCAACTAATTAGCTGCGCCGAATTAATTGCGGCTTTGTAATTAAATTAATTGAAATTGTACAGTACGAGAAAAAATAGTAATGAGTAACCGCCAATTCGTTTGCTGGGACAAAGCCAATGAACAAGCATTTAATTACGGAGAGGATCGCCAGATGGCGCTTGGATAGAGCAGTTTTAGGAACAGCATTGTAATTACGGCAACTCGAAATGGCCAAGCACATACTAATCTAGAACAGGGTGCGTTCAGGCATCGACTTTTTCTTATAAGGCATCTCAATACTGTTTCCATATCAACCACCTCAAAAGCGCGCAAGAATGTCAAAATGTAATTGGCAGGGTGCGTTTAGCTTTCGGAAAGGTGGTTTTTATTAGAGGACAGCGTCTTCAATTTCAAAGGTCCAATGTACCCAATCCCAAGCTCAATTCAAATATCTTGAGCACCAGTGTTGGGTTCATTACTTCTGAACAGGAATTCGTTCCAGTTCCCGTTTCTCCCATAAAAAATAATTAGTTTAAGTTTCAGTTCCTACAGAATTTTGTTTTTGCTTCTTATATTCATTCTTATCATCTTCTTATACATCTTCTTATACTTATTATCACCGAAGTGCTAATCACTACAGGATTACTACCCCTTGTGTCGCTATGGCGATATGTGAGGGGAAGGGAAAGGTAATGTCAGCTGGTATAGCCAGACTGTTGGATCCACCAATAAGCTCTGGACTCCCTAATGGAAGCTCAGGGATGACACCAGTACCGCGGCTCGTCGAATAAACGAGAGCCTCTGCCGGGAATCGAACCCGGGACCGTCCACACCGTAGCCGGAAGCATTACCGACTTGACTAGACGGCCGCACTGGAAAAGTTCGTATAATTGCTCGACGAGCAAAGATTCGCCGAGCAAACAGCTCAAATCGCACGTTGCGCATTCCAATTATCTAACAAATTCGATCTTACCTTCCATTTGCTGGCTAGTGGCGGCCGTTTGGCGTTGGCCTTGGAGTTGGCGTCCAGCAGCGCCGCTGACTTGTCGATACGACCGTGGCTCAGCTTGCGAACAGGAATCGGAAGCCATTTCCTGGAACGGTCGCAAACAAAAAAAAAAGACAAGTTCTAGAGATAGTACCGTATCGAAGCGATCACAAAGTTCGTGCCGTGCGGCGGGTGCGTTTCGGAAAAACAGGCACGTGCAAATCAACATCATAAAAAAAAACTCACAAAATTTAAACGTACACGTTTGCACATACAAAGTTGCTCATATCAGACTTTACGCCTGAGGCTTCGATTTTAATTCTATATTTAACCCTTTCAGCGTTTCATTTCTTACGAATTTTTTTTTCCTTATCACAGATTATTCTCCAGAAAAAAGTTATTTTTTTTTAATTGCTAGGGATTATTTTGGAGAGCCAAATTGTTTTCGTAGCGACAAATTGTAATTCAGGGTAATTTTCTTGATTCATCAGTCATTTTTATTATGCACAAAGTACATGACGAGCCCAGCTCGTCAAAAACATTCAAAGGCTCCTTAACAAAAATCGAAATTTCCCCCCGACTTTTCTTAACCCAAATAGAAATTCTTCCTGACTTACCCTTAACAAATTCGTTAACAATACGTTACAGTCACCAAACATTTAACAATTTTATTACTTTTGGACGATTTTTCCTTGACATTTCCTACTTTTAGACGATTTTCCCCACTGACTTTTTCTACTTTTAAACGATTTTCCTCTGATTTCCTAGTTTTGGATGATTTTTTTTTGACATTTTCTACTTTTGGACGATTTTCGATTGACACGTAATTGTTTTGTTTTTTATTTTTTTTTTAAATCACCGTAGCGCCTAATGCACTACAGGATTACTGCACCCTCATGTCTCTATGGAGATATGCGAG